>JBBBDQ010000191.1:2202500-2442500 GCA_037127315.1 Ascarosepion bandense
GAGGAGACGAAATCTGTGGTTTAAATACTTTTTCGCGGGAAAATTGCATCTCGTGCAGAAATATTTTTGTGGAGAGAATTAACCAATCAGATTGCGAGCTTTAGAAAATTAAGAAAGCTGGTTGGAGCCTACTTTGAAGAAAACTGCACAATATTTGACTAGTAAAAATAAAGCGATGAGGAAACTTTCGTCAAGCTGCGATTAGTAAATTGTCCTATGATAGCTAAGTAGTATTTTTTATCCAATGACATTGCGAGTTTGCACGAAATATTTGAAAAAGATTTTATACAGGTTACTTTGTGAGGGGTATTGCATATATATATATATATATATATATATATATATATATATATATATATATATATATATATATAAAATAGTCTCGAAAGGTGACTTCAGAACCAGGACATACAATCCATTATGCAGGCTAATTGATAAGATGGAGAGGAAAATTATTTACCACCCCACCAACCACCTGTGAATGTGATGCGAACAAATTTTAATGTAAGAAAATACATTTCTATCAACAGGGTCCTCTTCAGATTTAATACCCTTTTCCACTGAACTTGATGCACCCAACCATTAGTAATACCCTTGCAAAGATGATAACCGCGATTGGTTACGAGAGAAAATAATAAAATTTAAAAGTAATCAGTTTTCAAATTTATTTGTAAATCAATTCAATTTTTCGTTTCGCATCAGCTCCACTCTCTCCCTTAATCTCTTTCAAAAGATCTTTATTTACGGAAATGAAAACCAAATTACTTAATCGCTCTTTACTTTGGGAAAACTCATATAATTTAGGAACCTCCATCAAATCGCTAAAAACGCAACATACTATGAATAAAAAAAGCCCCAAGTTTAATAAAAACAAACTTTTTCCATCAAAATGTTTATATTACTATCAAGAGAAAAAATCAAAGTATTTTTGAATTATTTCAAAAAAATGTTAATCTCTTCTAACACATTAGAAAGTTTGGTAAAAAATCTTGTTTTGATTTGAGTTAGTGGGTAACCAAATCGTTACGAGAGTTTAGAATGGAAAACGTAATATTTCATAACACAGTTTTTTTTTTTTCGGTGACAAACACATTAATTTTAGGACTTATTCGTAAATCAATGAAATTCTTATTTTTTAAAAATTTTGGTAAAATATTTTTTTGTTATCCCCTTCTACGTAAATTCATGAAATTCAAAGAAATTGAATTCTGTAGGCAGAAATGGTTTTATTATTTCAACGCAGGACTCATTGGGAAATGTAAATCATGCATTATTTCTAAAACCATTTAGCCATTTGTACCGACAATCTGCTCCGAATAATAAACAATGCAACAAAACTACGACATTATTTAATTAGATAAGCTTTTAATTGCTTTAATAAATAATATAAATGTCAAACATTATAGTCTGAAGAAAAAATGCGATTAATAATGAAGCTTTAAAAGAATTGTTTTCATTTTTGATTTTTAATTATAATAATAAAGTTTCAAAAAATTTTAAAATGTTTTCAATTCTTGTTGGCTGGCAGGTTACATAGTGAAGACTATATTTATTAATCCAAAATTGAAAGGTTTAACACAAATAGTTTCGCCATTGTATTTTTAAAAAGGTTTTTCATTTTTTTCTGTGTGTTTGGAATTGAAGTTTTTTGTATGGTAATTTCTATATGTAAATTAAAAGGTTTTTGTTTCAGGCTTACTTCCCTTTACCAAAATAAATTGTATAATTTTGGCACTTGTGATCGCCATAGACCTATGTTATTTCAATCTGTCAACACATTTCAATTACAGTGAATAGGTTATAAAGGTTAACTCCGTGTTTAAAAATAGTTTTATTCTAAATTTTATGCTATAAATAATTGAATTTTTGTGTAAATCAAATTAGTTAAACATTAAATTTGCTCATTTTCCAAAAGTTATGTGTCACAGATATATATTTTATTTCTGCCAGAATTTTAAAATGGAAATTAACTTTTGTTTACAAATCTGTTAATTGCTCAAAAAATGGTCGAAAAATTGAAACATTAGAAAAAATCTAAAGATTTTAGATTTCAATCAATATAATTTCTACTTGAAATACACAAGAGTATTTTGTTTTCTAAAATTAAGTACTGCAGTGATTATTTTTTAAATAATGACCTTTAACAAAATTTAACATGTTTAATGAAATAATATAGAATATTATCAAGAAATGTTTTTAGATAACCTTAAAAGAATAATTTTGAGAACTTAAAATTACATCTGAAGTAAATTAAATAGTGTGAAAACTTACCTTTTTATCACACAAAATAGATTTTGCCGGTTGCTCATTTTTTTGCTCCACGTATGAACGAGTCAAAAGCTTTCTGAATAATGGTCACATGATTGAATCTTGGTCTTAAGAAGAAGACGAGTATACTCTCCATGGGTTAAAACATTTTAAAGTCAGTAAAAAAAAAAAAAAAAAACTTTTGATGTAACACTTAAGTCGACAGATATTCCCTATATACTGTTCAGAACCGTATAATACATTTTTTTTTGTCTAAAACTGTCCTGCTATAAGTCCTTTGAATAGGCAAGTCTTTGATTTCAGCTGGACGCAATAAAATATACATCACTTCAGTAGAGAGTGTCTGCTGGCTTCATACGGCTGGAAAGCAAGTAAAAAAATATCTGCTTTTGAGTGTTTTTCACTTTGTGACCCCCCGCACGCGCGAGCACGCGCGCGCACACACACACACGCACACACACACACACACACACACACACACACACACACACACACACACACACACACACACTATTATTCTCTTTTTTCAACCAGCTTGAAGGGAATAATAAAAGCAGATAAAGTCTAATTCCACGGCCTTTTCTAATGCAAGTAAAAGAATTTTTACTTTTCGGTGATTGTCTCTTTTTCACCCACTCACCCTGTTTTGCCTTTTATGCTCCTTAAAAAAACTATTAGCAATTTTACTGCTTTTACTTGTGTCTTTTTTCGCTAAACAACAAGTATTTCTCTACTTCTTATTCTTCTATGTACCTTGTCCTTTCAGGACGTAGGCGATCATCGCCTTTCACGTCCCCCTATCCCTGGTGGCTCGCAACACGCTTTCTCCTGTTACACCACTCAACCCCCGTTCTGTCATCTACCTGCTCAGGCCAGTCAAGTATGTTACACGCTTCCCCTGTCTCTCCTTCTCTCTATCTGGCCTGTTAGTATCAGGTTATTCAAGCCCTCCTTCCTTATTTCATGTCCCAGGAACTTCAGCTGTCTCTTCCTGATGCTCAGTATTAATTTCCTCTTCGTTTCCATCCTTTCCAAAACCTCATCATTGCTCACATGCTCGATCAATGATATTCGCAGCATCCTTCTGTAGAAGCACATTTTAGTTGCTTCAAGTTTTTCCTTCATCTTTGATGATATTGTCCAGCATTCAGTGCCATAGTGAAGAACTGACATCACGCAGCAATTCAGTACAATCTTCTTTGTTTCTAGCGAATTTTCCCTGTCTCTTAATACTTTACTCAGCTTCTGGAACACGTTCTTCGCCATTCCATTCGCCTTCGGATCTCTGCGTCGCACTTTCCATCTTCTGTTAATACACTTCCCAGGTATTTAAATTTTTGTACCTGCTTGATTTATATCCCCCACCTGTATTTGTCATTTCGGACTGCTCTTTTTGATGATGACCATGCATTCGATTTTCTTGCAGTTTATTTGTTGTCTTTTTTGTCACTCTCTTCAGCTACCTTCTGTAGGAGGCCTTGTAGTTTTCTTTTATGTGTCTTCTATCAGTACTGTATCATCGGTGTACCTTATGTCGTTCAAATTGTAGCCTCCGATGACAAATCCTGGCATAACATCTAGGGTCCTCAGATAAGGTGAATCGATCCGGTGAAAAGACGCATCCGTGTCTTATGCCCCTTTCTATCTTTGTATATCTGAATTCGTTACCTGTTCGTACGCAGGCGGTTTGCTGCCAGCAGAGATTCTTTACTACTCTTATGTCTTTTCCAAATATATCGAGGCTGCTGAGTATCTCCATCAATTCTTTTGGGCGTATTTTGTCGAACGCCTTCGCATAATCGAGAAAACGTAGGTACACTTTCTTCTTCATTTGTATTGCCCTTTTGGAGAGCATCATAGTAATAAATATGGCGTTCCTTGTTTTTGACGAACCCACACTGTTCTTATCCTATCTCTGGCCTGATCTTTCTCTACTTACACTCACTAAATAATATCGCTTGTAACAATTACCCTAAGAAATGAAGATGTTGGAAATACAAAAAAAATATATATATATATGCAACACATGAACTGTATCCATATATATATATATATATATATATATATATATATATATATATATATATATATTGTAATGTTTGTTACAATGGTTTATAAATTCATAGTAACACTGCACAAACATTTTCGCGATTCGAAGCTGTTATGTGCGCTTCCCATCGGGTGATTAGTTGAAATGAATTTTCATTTCAACAAATCACCCGATGAGGAGCGCACATAGCTTCGAAACGCGAAGATTTTTGTGTAGTGAAACTATGAATTTGTAAACCATTGTAACAACCATTACAATATAACACTCTACGTTGTATCGAGCACTCTTTATAAAAGTAAATGCATGAACAGCAGGTAAAAAAAAACTAGGTCTTCTATAACTTTGTTTACTATGAATTTGTAAACCATTGTAACAACCATTACAATATAACACTCTACGTTGTATCGAGCACTCTTTATAAAAGTAAATGCATGAACAGCAGGTAAAAAAAACTAGGGGTTCTATAACTTTGTTACAATATATATATATATATATATATATATATATATATATATATATATATATTATAAATTATGTTTTAGAACATGTGCATAATTTCTTCTATATATGTCCTCTTCCCTACAATCATATGGCGGTTTCAGTGTTTGGATTTAAACACTTCTTCGGGGGAAATAAAGGTTTGGAATATACAGAAGAAATTATGTACATGTTCTAAAACATAATTTATAATAAATATTCACTGCTCTATGCATCATATATCGAGCACTGTTTTAAATTAATGTTTTGGACGGAAAAATGTTTTTCTTCTTTTTCTCCTCATTCTATACTCAGTCAGTATATATATATATATATATATATATATATATATATATATATATGGGAAAGCAATCTTTCTTTTAAACATGTTTCATTAAAAACGACCAACAAGTAAAATTTAATTAAATTTTGATTTAATTTTTCCGGTAGTCTTACATGTTTCCTTCTTTGCTAGAGATAAAAAAATGTAAAAATGTTCTATAATTGTTGAATTTCCAAGTGCTTTTAGCCACTTCACTGACCATTTTCAAGGATGTGGTTATTTTACTTTAATATTGTGAGATAAATATCTATAGAAATATATAAAATAAGATGCAAAAATCTCTAGAATTTGTTTTAGAAACTTGACAAATGGAAAACATTCAATTGAAGATAGATTTAATTGATAATTGATTTAAATATTCGTTTTTGTCATTTAAGGCTTCATCAGATCTAAAAATGAAAAACAACGCATACACACAAACACACATTTCTATTCTTTTTGGATTTAATGAAGCCTTGTATGGCGAAACGCTAATTAAATCTATTTTCAATTAAACGTTTTTTTATTTTTCAAACTTCTTAATATATATATATATATATATATATATATATATATATATATATATATATATATATGGCATTACCTCTCTTTTTTATTTTCTGAGTTTACATAATATTTTAGTATATTTATTCTTCATCTCACTTCAGATGTAATTCGCGGGAAAATGAACCGTCGATCTCATAGAATAACTGGCAAAGAAATTGTTCATTAATGACCAATGTTCCTTAAAAATAGACCAATTCAGTGGATATATTAATGAATTTCTTTATTGACTGTTCACTGAGTTAGTCACTAATTTTTTTATGAAGTAATACAAATGAGGGTTGTCTAAAACTTTATCAACCGAAACGCTACTGATGATAACAACAAAAAATACATAAACGAGATCTGAGTATCAGAATAACGATGGATATCGAAATTTTAAAAGACAATACTAAAAACATTTACATGAATTTTATAATCCCGGATAATGGTTAAACATTTTTCAACGGTTGAAAACAAAGTGTAGAGTTGTATGCAAAATAACCTGACATTGATGAATCGATTGTTCGTTGAATATTGATATAACTAGATTGGCAAACAAAATTATTGCTGTAGGTTGAAACTGTTGGCGAATGAAAGCTGGTGTTTATGTTAGAAGGCAAGCATATCATTGACAAATAAGTCGAGACATTGGAAGATGTATATAGGTTAGTAGTTGATTTGTTGGAGGCAAATGAAAATTGATGGTACGCTAAATCAATTGATCGATTTATATTAAATTGTATAAAAAAAGAAGTCGATATTTGTATAGGCGTATCCAAATTCTTGCCAGAATGATGATGTGGTGAATTCAGGTATCATTCAGTATTTTCTGATATTACCAAAAACAGTCAATATTTTAGAAAATTTCAATTATTACCAAAGCATTGTAGATTCCAAAATAGGACGCCAGACGTAGAAGCTTAATAAAAAATGTCAAGGAAAAGTTTGAATTCCAGTTGAATTCATTGCCTTCACATACTCGCAAATACCATTGGTATTAATCCGTCTCTTCCTTCTAGTTATGGGTTAAATAACAGGACAGGTTGTATAGCCTTGGCTGGCAAACAGTCTGCTGCAGAAAGCAATGGAAACCTACTTCAGGATAATCTTTTGCCCAGTCAGTCATGTCTCTAAAGAGACATGATCGCCCAAGCGTGTTTCACGTATGGCACTTAACTGACTGATTTATCGAGAGTGTGTGTGCTGGCATAAGCCACAGTCAGTTTAGTACCAAGGTAAAGAGTAGTTTTGGAATCATTACAAAAGGTAAAGAAAACATTTCTGCCATAAATAATTGTAATTACAGACTCTTTATTTCCTAAAAGTTCTTGGCAACTCAGTGATATTTCTTTTTAACCTGAGTAACATTTCAGCCAACACTTCTTCCGAGGGTAGCGTTGGCAGCACAATAATATAATTGACAATAATATAAGTTCTAGTATTAATTTTAAATTCAGCTTCTCCTCTTAAAATTAGTACAATAACTTATTATTATTGTCAATTATTGTGTTGCCAACTGTAACCTCCGAAGAAGTGTTGGTCAAAAGGTTCCTCAGGTTTTCCAAGAAAACATGTTCTTCCACTTTAAAATTATTTATAGATTCAATGGTAACAAGTCCCTATTTAAGCGCGCACACACATACACACACACACACACAAACACACACACACTCAAATATATATATATATATATATATATATGTATATATGATGGCTGTGTATTCGTTTTCGAGCATAATAACTTTCTAATGCATCTGAAAGATTATAGTGATACACACTCGTACAAAACGAATACTACTCTCTGAACATCAACCATATCAATATTCTTGTCACTGGATATTATCCAGTGACGAGAATACTCAAGAGGACTAGTAGGAGACTGTTTTTCTAAATTTAAATCAGAGATACCTTTGTTTTATTATGATTGCCATATATATATATATATATATATATATATATATATATATATATATTAAAAACAGAAATAGGGGTTGTTCTAACAAAAACTTTTACATGAATGCAGTGGAGGTACATTCAGAGTAATGCCCATCTGCCAAAATAATAATACTTTTTTGAAAATGACCTAAACTCTAATCTGACATCGTATTTCATACAAGAATAAAAAAAAATGTAGCTCGAAATTCAAGCAAGCACACATACACACCGATAAATCTGTATACCTTTAAATACGTTTTCATACGAGTTGACGCAGTAAAAGAAACCCTATCAGCAAATTATCAGGGTCTATACAAAGTCTTACGCAAAGCGGGAAAATACTTCGCAATACAAATAGATACTCATTCAGACACAGTCACTATTGATAGAATAAAACCAGCTGTTTTAAAAAAAAGAAAATCAACCACACACACATTATCGTTATATACAAGAAATACGCAAATCTAAAAGTATATTACAATTCGACAATACACATTATATTTTAATAGATAAAATTCCACACAAATATCTTGAAATAGTAAAGAGGAAATTTATTCAATGAAACCGACATTATCTTCTATAACGATCTCTAAACGACTTCAAAATCTTCTGCAATACTTTCGCTCAATCTTCTTGTTTAAGTTGGTGAATGCTATCATAACCCTTGCCTTCAGTTTATCTTTGGTGTTACAATAGCTTTGGTTCGTCTGTCCCTGAATTGCTCCCTACACATAATAATCAAGGGTATTGCAGTCTGGAGAGGGTAATGTGGTTGCAGAAATTGTCTGACAGATTTTCCTGTTTGTGTGGCATGGTGCAGTGTCTTGTTGCCAGATACAGGGTCTTCCAGCAGCCACCATCTTCGCCCAGGGCAGTACTATCTCCTCAAGGCAATTGATATAGGCCTCTGTATTGAGTCTGACGCCCCGTGGAAAGATGAATGGAGGCATAACTTTGCCATCTTTAGTGATCTCTTGATATGGTGAACTCACCTGTCTAGGGATAGTAGGCTCTCCCTCCTAATATAAGTAACAGTGTAGCGAGTAGGCAGAGAGAAATACGCGTCAGCGACCTGGCAAGTTACTCTGCGTTACTACGTGATAATAAAAAGTTCCCACCAGTACGTCAAACCTAAGGGACCTACATTTGTACTTATATTCAACGCACTATTTTCTATGTTTTATTCCACAGCAACTGGCGACGAGGATTTGAACAAACTTTACGTGTCCACAACATCTCTCCAAACAATTTCGTACGTTAATTGACACCCAATGAATGCCTAGCAATAATGCATGCCTTTTCCAAATTTCTGGCAAAGAGAAGTGCGTCATAGTGCTCTTTTTTACATGCGCTACCCAACTGACCCTACTATATTGTGAAATCGATAAAAAACAAAAACAAACAAATGAACATACAAGAAATTAAAAATAAAAATTTTGCCAATTTATCCATCACGCCCTATAAAAATTACATTTATAGTTAATATGAGCGTTTCGATATTTCTTTGTATGCATTAGATAAGTTGAGCATATCTATATACGTTTTACATGTAAATTTCGTTGAGTATAGCATTAAAAAATGATATTATTCTTAACTGAAATGGATACATAGATTTTTGGTTTGCGTTCATAAAGAATGTGGAATTTGGATAATGATTCACAAGATATATGGAAATTCTTTAAATCATTAGCTTTCCTGTAAGGGGAGGCCATTCATGAAGCACAATCGTTTTTGTTAAGCACATCGTAAACAAGATGAGCTTGTGGTTTGGGTATTAATTTTGAAATAACAATGCTTGTCAAAGAAAAATAGGATGGAACTTTCGTCTTCCTATGTTACGCCAATGTTCACAGATTTTATGTTGCCTTAGTTGTTTGCTTTTATCAGTGTAGTAGTTCGCTTAAATAAATATCAGATTAATAACTTCTTATTGAACTAAATCGATATCTGTGTTATTGTCAGTTGAGCATTTTGTGTATCCTACGCCAATAGGCTTAAAAGCTTCCATCAGATGAATCACCTCTGAGAAGGAGACAATTATAGGCCACCATTAATTTGTATTACTATCGATCAAAAAAAAAATCTTTGACGGGATCATCATAAATATGGCATTGAATTCTTTTTCTCTCGACCTGTCTTGAAAGCATATTCCCTTATGACTAAATTACTTTGTATGTTACTTAAATTGTACGCACTGATATGGGGTCCTTGAGAGTCAAGTACTGACAAGCATTAATTTGCTTTTAGCATTATACCCTTTGATGACGCCCTAGTGTTTCCAGAATTAACTAAGACTTTCTAGGAACGATCTTGGGTGTTCTTTTTCTGATGTCCCCCTGCTACCAAAGTAATTGTGACTTTTGGTGTTTTCATCGTGTCATTATCAACCCCACCACCACCACACACACATCATTAAATTTAGATGGTGTGTGCATATTATCTACATCGTCGCAACAATTCGGGCTAGCCGGCGAGGAGTCATAAATTGCCTATTTTTAAAAAAGTTTCCGACGAGGATTCTGTAAAAACATCTGAAACTAGTTACAGTTGGCCGTTTTTTTTCAGAAAGTTATATATATATATATATATATATAGTCATCCGCAGACAGATCTGTTTCGCTGTATCACAGCTCATCAGTACGTTTAGACTCCGATTGCTTTTAACTCAGGATTGAAACCCAACAGAATTGGCGTCAGTCGGCGATTCTACCTCTGGGCTATGGGCGCTCGGTCGAAGAAGGCAGAATTTTTAGCGGGTATATTATCATTATACATGCCCCATAGCCAAAGTGCTCTAATTCATTACTGAATGAGAGATGCGTACATGCCAGAGTAGCTACTCTTTTTCAAAGTCTACCATTCTTCCAGAGTGCTCAATCAGGGTGTGAGTGCGTAAATGTATCGAGGCAGCAAGTAATTTTTTAAACATATACTGTTAAATATAAGAGACAATGAATCTCTATTATGTTTAATCATGAGCCGTTCTAAACATCGTATTTTGGCTTTAATTTCAGGTAAAAATAAAGCCAAAAATTCTCGAACATTTGGATATTTTTTTTAAATTTGGCTCTAAGTTTTTGGCTTACATGAGCCATCTTCATATTTGTATGTATGTATGTATTGTGTGTGTGTGTGTGTGTGTGTGTGTGTGCGTGTGTGCGTGCGCGTGCGTGTGTGCGTGCGCGCATGTGTGCAATAGAAATGAACCCTGGAGCTCATATAAAAATTCAATAAACCACTTGTAAGCTATGCATATTTAAGTCAAAATTTACAGATATCAAAATACATACTGGGTTGTTCGAAAAGTTCATGCCGATTTTTAAGGGAAATTAAAATACAAAACAAAATTATGCCATTAAATATTTATACAATTGATATAAGCTATTTTGTTGAAAAAACATTTTCCAGTTTTTCTTCAATTTCGTCATCACAGAATATATTTTTATTTCATCCGAAGTGTTTATGTTTTTGCCACTAAGATTATTTTGCAAGGACCTGGTTAAATGAAAATTCGAAGAAGCAATGTCTTGAAAATATGACGGGTAGAATAACACATTCTAACTAAACTGTAACGATTTTTGCCCCAAGAAACATGAGATCTGGTATTATCCTGATGGAAAATATCACCTTTCCTGTTTGCCACGTCCGGGCGTTTTTCTTGAATTGCTGCCTCTAATTTGCCTAGATGCCAGAATAACTTTTCAGAGTAAACTAACTGGTTATTTGGTAGAAGTATAGGATTCTTTTCCAGTCCCATTAGTTGCACTGCATGACTTTCTTAGGAGGAAGACCTGCTTTTGTTGTGGCTAAAGTTGCCTTATTTCATCTCCCTCAAAATCTTTTTCGCTTAATATTGTTTTAAACGGTCCATTTCTCATCACCAATCACAATTTGCTTTTAAAAGCGTACATTTTCACTTCCTTTATGCTACAAATAACAGATATAAATGATATTCAAAACATTCTTTTCACTCGGATCATGTGGCACCCAAAGATACAGGGTAGGGAATATGTTTTGCAACGGGCTTTATTTTCAAATTGTAACCAGCATACAACTATTCTCTTAATTTAATTTTAGGGTTGTATTAATATTTTTCTAATATTTTACAGGTAACAAGTGTAGTGAAAAAGTAATTTTTCCTCCTACATTAAAAAAGATTTGTGGCCTTCATCATTGCCAGATTTAAATCGTATGGACTACACAATATGGTCCATCCTCGAGTAAAATGCTTGTGCAAAAACACACAAATACCTGGATAGTCTGCAGTGGACTCTCTTTCCTGTATGGGCAGAAATTGACCAAAAATCTGTGCCTGCCTCGGTCAGGACTTTTTTTAAGCGTCTTCTGATGATAGTTAAGGTCAAACGGCGTCACATTAAGAACGAACCTGGTAAATTGAAGAGCAATGCCTACAGAATTTTTCATTTTCCTTGATGTGGTAAATTGAAATTTTCCTGGTTGCATAACACATTCCCGACCCTGTAGTAACAATATGAATACTCAAACTTCACGAAGTGTTCATGTCTAGTCAGTCAGTTAAGTGCCATACGTGATACACGCTTGGGCGATCATGTCTCGAAAGAGACATGACTGACTGGGCAGAATATTATCCCGCAGTAGGTTGCCATTGCTTTCTGCGGTAGACTGGTTGCCGACCAAGGCTATAGAACCCAATCTGTCCTGCAATTTAACCCATAACTGGAAGGAAGAGACGGATTAATACCTTTCCCAAGGGTATTTGCGCGTAAGTGAATACAAAGAATTCAACTGGAATTCGAACTCGGCTCCCCGGTTTCTCGTTCCGAGCCGATATCCACTGTACCACAACGCACATCCCTAGTAGATTTCGATAAATATAAGTGCGACAAAAGAAACTATTAGCAGAGAAATTATAGTTACATCTGTCCATTTAATTGCCGCCAATTTTGTACTGTGCTTAAATTAAATAGGAAAGTTTAACAACAATTAGCATGAAAATATTTATAAAAAAAGAACACGGATGCTACAGAAAAGTGGGACAGTGACTGAAGCCGATTAAGTAAAATTCTCATTCTATTAGTAAAAAAAAACACTAGCAGATATTAATCAGATTTGGAACTGAAATTAAAAAAAGATCACTATCTATATATTATAAGATTCGGACAAGTGTGTATTATATATGTTATATGAATAATTCGATAAAATTATCTATACGGGGGAGAGAGCTTACAAACGAAACGTGATATAAGCGTTTTATTAAAATCAAAGAAATGATAATCTTCTTTTCGTTTCTAAGTATAGAATTAGAATTTATATATATATATATATATATATATATATATATATATATGTGTGTGTGTGTGTGTGTGTGTGTGTGTGTGTGTGTGTGTGTGCATATTATCTTTTAAGTATTTATATGAAAACAAATAAGTAGAATAGGGGTTAGAAATAAATCTGAAAACGGAAGAAATTAAGTTGAAAATGACAAATACGGCTGCAAAAGAATAAATTAAACAACATCGGAAAAATTATGATTTTAGAAAACAGAAAATAAAAAAAGAAATAACAAAATAACAAAAAATAGAGAGACAGAGAGAAAAAAGGAAAAAGACGAAAGGAAATAGTAGAAAATAAAGAAAAGACAAAAAGACAAAAATACCAAAAAATTTAGAAAAGACGAAAATATTTATAGAAATGAGAGAGAGAGAGAAAAGATAAAATCGCAGAAAATGACATGGGGGGAAAAAGAGAAAAAAACGAAAGAAAATAGTTGAAAATAGAGAAGAGAAAAAGAAGAAAGAAAATAGCAGCAGGAAAGAGACGGTAAAGAAAAAATAGCAGAAAATATAGACAAGAGAAAAAGACGAAAGAAAAATAGTAGAAAATAGAGTGAGCAAACAGAAAATAGCAGAAAAAATAATAGAAAATGAAAGAAAATAGTAGGAAAATACAGACAAAAAAGAAATGACGTATGAAGATTGCAGAAAATAAAGAGAGGAAAGAGAAAAAAAACAAATGGATATAGCATAACATAGAGAGAGAAAAAAAGAAAAAGGAAAAATAGAAAGTGAAAAAGACGAAAACAATAGCAGGAAATACAGAAAGAAAATCGGAAATAATAGCAGAAAATAAAAAAGGAAAAAAATAATAAAAATAAGAGAAGATAGAGAGAAAAGAGAAAAGAAAGAAAGAAAACAGCATAAAATATAAAAAGAAAAAGGCGAAAAAATAATTGCAAAATATAGAGAGAAAAGAGTTAAAAAGACGAAAGAAATCGAAAGAGAAAAAGGTGAAAGAAAATAGCAGAAAATAAAGAAAAGAGAAAATAATAGAAAATAGAGAAAAGAGAAAAATAGGTATTAAAGTAGCAGAATATAGAGAATAAAAGAAAAAGACGAAATAAAATAGGTAATAAGAAACGAATGAAAATGGCATAACTATAAAGAAAAAAGACGAAATATAATAAAACATTGAGAGAGGAAAAAAGAAAAAGAAGAAAAAAAAAACAAAGAGAAAAAAACAAAGAGAAAAAGACGAAAGGAAATAGCATGAAATAGAGAGAGAGAAAATAGAAAAGAAAGAGAAAAAGAAAATGACGAAAAATAATAGAAAAGAGAGAATAAAGAGAGCAGAAAGAAAAAGATTAATGAAAATAGCAGGAAATAAAGAGGGAAAAGAGACAACAGCAGAAAATAAAGAGAATACGAAATAAAATAATAGAAATTACTAAGAGAAAAGTGAACAGGATGAACAAAAAAAAATAGAGAGAGAAAAGAAAAAAGGACGAAATAAAATGTAAGAAAATCGTGAAAGAAAAGGAAAAAGCAAACAAAAAGAAAAAGACGAATTAAAATGGCAGAAAATAGAGAGATAAAA
The DNA here is from genome assembly GCA_037127315.1 of Ascarosepion bandense. NCBI lineage: Eukaryota > Metazoa > Mollusca > Cephalopoda > Sepiida > Sepiidae > Ascarosepion > Ascarosepion bandense. Next base: position 2,216,954 of record JBBBDQ010000191.1, read on the forward strand.
TTACGAAAAAAAATAGGGAGAGAAAAAGACGAAAGAAATAGTAAAAACTAAAGTGAGAAGAAAAGACAATAGCAAAAAATAAAGGAGAAAAAGACGAAAGAAAACGGGGTGAGTAAAAAACGAAAGAAAATAACACAAATTTTCTTCCACTATTTTTTCATCTTTGTTTCCCCTTTTCACTTTATATTTTCTATTTTCATTCGTCTTTTTCTCACTTCTCTCTTTATTTTCTGCTATTTTTTCTTTTCTCTGTCTATGCTCTGCTATTATTTTTTGTCTTTTCTTCTCTCTTTACATTTATGCTATTTTCTTTCATTTCTCTCTTCCTATTTTCTTTCGTCTTTTTCTATTTTCTCACTATATTTTTCTGCTACTTTCATTCGTCTTCTTATCTCTTTTATCTCTATTTTCTGCTATTTTCTCGGTTTACTCTCTATTTTCTACTATTTTCTTTCGCATCGTTCCTTTTCTATTTTCTTGCGTCTTTTTCTCTTATGATTTTCTTTCGTCATTTTTCTTTTAGCTCTCTTTATTTTACAAATATTTCTTTCTTTTTTCCTTTATATTTATTCTATCTTCTTTGCCTTTTCTCTCTCCCAATTTTCTTTCGTTTTTCATACACCATTTACTTTTTCTGTCATAAATATAAAAAGAAAAGATAAAACAACGAAAGAAAAATAATAGCATAACATATATTCCTGAAGAAGGGCCAGAAAAGACCTGCACCCTCTCCGAGTAGAATCACTGGGTTGAAACCAATTAAAATGAAATTTTCTTTTTCGTTTGAAAATTAACATATATTACTAATTAGTATATACTACATAAATATATTATATATACTAATAAAGTAGGTAGGATTGAATAATACAGAATGGCCGACTTTTATTATTTTATTATAAATCGGTGTTTTCACAAGAGAATTGGTATTAACAAGTTGCTAGTAATATTATTTCCATGTGATCTGACGAAATACATTCATTTGTTCCACCAGTTCTAATCTTCACAGTTAAGAATCGCCAGGCCACACACATTGTCGTTAACCACCATCATTTTCTTCGTATTAACTTAGTGAGATTCCACTCAAACAGCTTCTTCACATGAACCGCTGCTTCGAGGAACCGACTCCCAATAGGATGATTCTTCGATCACTAAAATGTTAATCTGTTCAAGTCAAAATATGTGGCCTTTATATATAAATTTATTTGATACATAAGATTAGCAACTAGGTCCCACCCTTTTACGGTGAAACCAATAAAATGTAAATGCAAATTCTACTCTAGCGGCTTCTTTTCTCGCACTCCTCGCCTGTGAAATTCCTTTCCGTTTACTTGCTTCCCCGACAGCTACAATCTCCAAGAATTTAAATGTAAAGTCAATAATCATCTAATATCTCACTAACCTGCAACCTCTCTCTCTCTCATGCTCTTTCCTCCGTTCACTCCACTCTCATCAGTATTCTCATCCATCTCTTACCCACTTCCTGACACCCCCTATAACCTGTCACTCTTTCTCATAACTTTCCTTCTATGTAACCCCCTGCAAAACAGTGGCAGTAAATTACCTTGTTTGGGGTGATATGATTACATAAAAATAACCCTTATCTTCTCGACATATTCCTATAAACTGTGCTTTTGATTTTATAACCCATCTACCTGAGTGGCTTTTCGGCCTTGTACAGGATGACCATCACTGTAAAAATGAATATATTTTAATTTATATCAAATACGTCTCAGTCTTTGGGTTCTATTCTTATTAAACATTGAGTTTTATTATTGGTTCCTGTACCCTTTGTATTTTAGAATTATTGATAAAGTAATTCATGATGTATTTACTGTTTTAAATATTTTATTAATTCATCCAAAGTACAAAGGCTAGAGAAATATGTACTTGTTTAATGCAATATCCCACGCATTTGAATATGTTTATAAGATAGCTTTTACGTTTGTTAGTATGTTTCCTTAGTTCCCAAACATGTCTATATTAAAGATCATTTGGGACTGGGGGGGACACATAGACAATCAATAGATCTCTAAGCGTTTATACAAAGTGACAGTTTGGTTTATTGTTATTATTTCCAAGGCGATTAATTTTTTAAAAAATATATTTTATTTATGAGGTTTTTTTTTGTTGTTTTTTTTTTTCACACGCAAAACGTAACTCTCAGGAACAAAACAAACGAAAAACAATCCTTAACATAAACAATGAGCACTACTACAAAGTACCGGACGAGTGAGCCGGACGTTAGCTTTTTTTGACCATGAGACGCAGGTTCGAATCTCACCATGGTCGATTTGTCAGGATACTGTAGAATAATTCCATCGTGCAATACCTTTAAAAAGTGACATACAATGAGTTGAACGAAGTATTCCGAGTAAAATTGGGTAGGCAAGACTTTTTCTCGATAGCTGAGCGTAACCTAGGGTTTAAACTTAGTGAATTTGTTCAGACAGTTGATCACGCCACGTAATAGAGCGTGTATAAATATAAGAGCGGACACAGAGGTCAGCACCGAGCGGCGGCATTTTGTTTCAATATATATATATATATATATATATATATGGCTAAAGATTGAGCTAACACACACACACACACACACACACAAGCACACACATATATGACTTTGAATAAATTTCTTGAATATTCATGACTTAACACTCATTAGTTCTTTTATGATTTGTTAATTGTTGCTCGATCTTGTGTGTGACACCGCATTTAAAAGTTACTTACAGACAATTTTGCTTTTTGTTCTGCCTAAACAACTCATTGATTTTCATCATCAAGTTATTGTACTTTTCAAAGAACATCCAATGTAGGGATCTACAAAAAAATTTCACAGATGTTCTTCCGGAAGTTTTTAGTCACATCACTAGTTTTCAATGGTTGTCTCACGTCTTTATGAATTCACCGTTTTTTTTTTTTTACTGGGAACTCTGTATTTTTTCTTTTAGTTTTTTTAAGGCATCGAATGTAACTAAGCAGTTTCCCCCCTAAACGAAGAATACTTGTGATATCTTCTTTATGTTGCAGATTTTATGCTGAATCTAATTCACCATAGATGTTCTTCAATATGACTTTATGTCAAAGGTTTCCTAATGCAACAATTCATTGTAAATGATTGAAATTCAGAATATCTATATATTTCGTGATATAGTCGGGTATAGTGTGAGTTTTTATAATCATTTTAACGCAAAAAATAATGGGTGTACTATACGCAGATACTATTTTGAAGAGGTTAAAATCATGTATTTTCAGTGATCTATACACTATACACAGTTATTCTTTTTCTAGAGGGGTTAAAATTCATGAAAAACATTCTGGAGTCGCATTATGCATTAAGTCGGTTTATACACGTATATAAAAGGTAAGTTTCTAATAACACAAGTTTATCTTTTGCCTTCAGTGTGTCTTGTAAGAATTGGGTTTTCGAAGCCCTCTTTTCTGATTATGTGCCTTAAAATTTCAACTCTTTCTTTCTGATGTTGAGTATAAGTATCCTTATATTGCTCGTTTTTAGGACAGTACATCCCAAACTGCTGAACTGTGATTTTATAAGGTCACGATTTCTGGATGAATGAAAGCTAAAGTGAATACAGTGGCTTGTGACATTGTGCTCGTGCAACCAGCGACGACCTCCAGCCTCATAATTTCACTGACAAGGTTTTCCGTTCTGCTGCAAACTGGAATTGTCCCTCCAAGCCACGATTATCAATAATGCTACAAATCGACCATAGCGAGATTCGAAACTGGATATCATGCTCAGAACGCTAACTTTCCATATGTCCTTCTAAATATATGCAGGTATTTAAGTTGTTTATATTCCGTAGTATCAATATCTCTATACATGAAGCAAACTGCAGTCGTTTATTTCGGTTACTTGTAAAATTTGTTATATTTTCATATATATATATATATATATATATATATATATATATATATATATATATATATAAACAAAGATTTCGATATTTGAATCCGTTAGATAGCCATTTCCTCGCTTCTTCATAAACGGCTGAAACCAAAACTTTATTTATTCAAATATATTAAAAGATTTTTTACCGGTAGAAGCCCCCCAAAATCATCCATACACTGGGAAAAAAACTGGGGTGGGATTAACAATTTTTGAATTTAAGGAAGTAAGAGGGGAAAAGCAGATAGATGCCTCTAACTCATATTAGAAGACTTACCCCTACCCATACAAGAGCCAAAAGTTTAAAAGTTAAAATATATATATTGGTCATCTAGATATAAGCCTCTTTCGCTGTATCTTATCTCATCAGTGTGACTAGACATCCACTTGCTTCTGGCCGGCATCGAAACTCGACCGAATGGTGTCAGTCAGAGTCGCTAAACCCCTAAGCCATAGGCGCATAGAATCAGGGAAGCGAAATTTTAGCGTGTTATATATAAACAGTGTATAGAAACGAGAGTCACCGAAAGAACTCAATTCATTGCTGTAGAGTAATGCATAAATCGCAGAAGTGGTAACTTTTTTTTAAATTTTTCCTCGCTAGAGAGCTCAATCGTAATGAGAGCATAATATATATATATATATAATTGTTGGGCGCTAATATTAAGCATTAATGATCGAACTTCTTCCGGTTACGTTCCACCCAGGCGATCGATCACTCGTCATTTATACGGTTATAAAATAAAGAGTTTTGTTAAATGTTAATAATTCTGGACCAGCGCCAGGAAACTAACTTGGTCGAGACGAACTTGTCTATTCGTATTTTTGTTTGTTTCTTTTCTTGAAAGTGATTTACTTTTGTTCTGGTCATAACTTATTTGTTACGCTAGTTGAACCCAATATGATACGGTGTGATTTGGTTGTTTCTGTTCCCTTTAAACGTCAGTAAGAATTATAGTTTTCATAGACATTAAATGGTTTATTATTAGCTTTCGTTGTTCAAGCTATTATTGTTATAAGTTATTATTATCACTATAATTAGTAACTAAAACTCAGTGAAAGTGACTGTGCTTATTTACTGATCGTTTCATTAACGTAGTTTTATGTTAGAATCGATCTTAACAAATACTAATTAGTTTCTCTCTAAATTGCAGGGTTACGAGTTATCATTATTCAAATGATTTACACTCGGAATTTTATCCTATTTTTGTTAACAGTATGTTTCAACCACTGTGCTCTCTGGCCTTCATCAGTTTTTATGTAAAATACCAAGTCATTTTCAGATCAAGTATTTATCCACTTAAAACTGAATAACGTCTATTTCATAGAAGTGTTTTTGATAATATATAATTTAGCAGAGAAGACAAGATAAAAACTTTTTTTTAAGGAAATTTATTGCTTTATGAATTTCAATAAAATAAAATTTAGTGTTACTTCTTATGTAAATGAGCAAATAATGATTTATTTATCTGCATTTTTACTGATACGAAACCCTTTCAGGATGTAAGCATTAAAGAGCCCACTCTACTATGTAATCCATAACTGGAACCAACAGATGGATTTATATCTTTACCAAGGGCATTTACAAAAGTGACCTCAACAGATTGACCCGGAATTTGAATTCGGCTCGTTCATTCCACTTTTGATGCCGATATCCATTACGCTACCACCCTACATCTATTTCCGGCATTAATAAACCATACAAATTTCTTTATGTTTATTCTCATTAGAGTTAGCAATGCTGCACAATGGAATTTCCGTACAACCTCGCATTGCTATTTCTACTACTATCATTGCTGCTGCATGGATTTTATGACCGTAAGTATTTGGTAGTTTTTTTAATACGAATCAATTTCTTACACAAACTGCACAAACCAATGCTTTAATACACTAGTCTAGTAATTGTGAGTTCAATCCCTGGAATGAGTATTACTATCACAGATTCAGTGAAAATAGCAGCACGATTAAAATGAACATGTTAAAAGATTCCTTGATATACACAAAAGAACGAAAAGAATATATTCCCGTAGACTGAATAAAGTGTTCAGTTTGAAATTCCCTGAAGATTACCCAGCGCAACAGACGATGTAGACTCGTTCCAGAAATGTTAGAAAAACTTTCGCATACGTTTTAAATTTTGAAGTTTTCCATAATTTCCTAGGAGAAAAAACTTTTATGTCAAAGGCAAATCACGGAGAATAAACACGATACTGCAGCGAGAAGAAAGAAGAAAATGTCAATGGAAATAAGTTACTTTTCTCACTATTTAAAATTTTCAGTGGTTTAAGAAACAAAACAAAAAATACTGAACTCATATATAACAGCAAAATACTGGACATTCTTATCAAAGATGAAAAAGACACATGGAACAATAGATATATGGTTCGACAGAAGGATTCTGAGAATGCCATAGACCAAGCCAAATTTGGGAGAATAAACACGATATTGCAGCGAGAAGAAAGGAGAAAATATCAATGGAAATAAGTTACTTTTCTCAGTATTTAAAATTTTCAGTGGTTTGATAAAAACAAAAAGAACAAAAAAAATTAGAATACTGAACTTATGTATGTCAGTAAAATACTGGACAGTCTTATCAAAGAGGAGGAAGACACATAGGACAATAGATATATGATTTGACAGAAGGATTCTGAAAAAGCTATAGACTAAAAGTAAGGTACTTCAATCACGAAGTTTTAGAGAAAATATAAATTAAAAATACACTTACACCTAACATCAGAAAGAGACAGTTGAAATTTCTAGGGTACACAATGAGGAAAGAGAGCATAGAAAATTCGACACTCACAGATGCAAATTAGTAGTGATAGATGAAAACGGCAAATAACCTAACAGGCGTGTGTAAATGGTTAGGACAGGAATTAGGTGAGATAGAAAAAAGACAAAATATACTAAGCGTTAAATAGGACAGGGAACCGTGGAGAGCTGTTATTGCCTACATTCTAAAGAGGCAGGGCACATAGAAGAAATGATTTATAACGTTTAATCTCTTTAATTTCTTTTTAATGTAGGTCATAAATTCTCACACGGAATCATAAATCATAAATATTTTTATATTTTTAATATTGGAATATGAAATAAGAATAAAATGCCTTTCGATATATATATGAATAGAAAATGAGATCTCCTTATCAGACGTTCATCTAGGACTAGCCAGGAAATTTTTGATATTATTAGTAGTAGCGCCAGCATGGCCGTTATTATAGCAGCGGTATTATTATAAATGAGTAGATTAAAGAAAGTAACTTTAGAAAGAAAGGCTTGATTTATATTTTAATATAACTGACTCGATGCAATGCTGACATTCTTTATCTATATTTTGTGTTTGTATGAAAAATATTGTTTATTTTCTTGTAAATTTCGTTCTGTCAGTGGTTCCGTCACGTATCTTAGTTCAATGTCTTATCACTGTCATATCTTACCTACACTTATTACAAATAAGTCGAGCTATACAAAACAATGAAAATACTTAACAGTTTGTTTTAGAAAGAAAACTAATAATTGTTTTGTCTTCTACTAAGTAGAAATAACAATCACTTGTTCTTAGAAGCCAAGAGAAGACTTACAGGAAAAATAACCGGATAACTGGATGTCAAAGGAGTAAGTTTGTTGTGTGTCAGACATTTCAATCGGGATGTTCAAATATAAACATCAGGAAGCCACCCCCGGTTTATCAATGGGAATGTGATTTGAACATCTAAACAGAAGCAATAAATTCGGAGTGACATCGGGGTCACCAATTTGTAATGGGAGAAAGTTACTTCGTGTGTATGAGGGTGAAGACTTAAAATAAGCGAATTGAACACATGACGCAGGTTTTAAGACATATATTTATACTAGCAGTATAACCCGGCGTTGCTCGGGTGTAATGAAAGCTTTAAAACTAATCTATGGTCCTGGAGCTCAAACTCTTTGGACGTAGGCACGAAAGACTAAAAAGCAATAGTTGTTTCCAGTTAAAGCGAAACCGTAGACTGAAAGAAAAATAAATGGTTGTAAGTCAAATTTTGATTTCCTGGTATCGATATCAAGTAAGTGTTTTAAGTTGTAAACTGAATTTTGTTGGGTAAATAAGTCATCTGAGTAAATGGTAACATGGCTGAGACAAAAAACTACAATTATAGCTACTTAGAGCCAAACCCGAAGCAAAAACTAAAATAAAAGGGCTGGAAAAAATACAAACATACAGGCAGTTAAACAGACACACGCACGAACATATTGCCTTTTATATATATATATATATATATATATATATATATATATATATATATATATATATATATTCGATTTTCTTCACTGTTGTAAGAACTGCAACCTTGAAACTTCTGAATATCGTTTCTTATGTCTTTGTCTATGAGTGTATCAAATTTGATTAAAATCGGACCAGTACTTCTGTAACTGAATTTTTTCGATTATCGATTTTCGATATTTATCGGGGGTACCTCGACACAAAACCTAGCTAAGAACACTCGCAGACGCTCATAGTACAACTGTGTAAATTTTCAAGAAAATCGGTTGAACCGTTTAGGATTCTATAGGTAACGGACACACAGACACACACACATACACACACACAGAGACAAAGTTCCATTTATAAATAAGTTTAAATAAAAGTCAACCCAGTTCACAATAGAGAAAATTATATTTACGCTTATACAGATAGCTAAAAAAAGACGAAAGATAAAACATCTATGAAATTAGCGATAGTGTGTGCTTGGTAAAATCAAGCAGTTGGTCTGTCAGGGAAAAGAAATCCTTCCACACACACAAAGAGAGAGAGAGAGAGAGAGAGAGAGAGAGAGTGACTTTTCCTTTTCCTACCAGTCTGCCAAGGAAAAGAAATTTCCCGGGAGAGAACGTTACCTAGCAGTGTTAATCGAAGTCCATTGGCAGACAAGGTAGGTGAATCTGAAATTAATTTTGAAAACAACAATTATATTGCGAAGACTGCTCGAGTTAATGAGTAGACTTGCTGTTAATTGATCTCTTGTGGAAAGATCATAGGTCATCTGTAAACAAGCATCAAGTAAATAACAACGGTTATGTACATCGAAGTGAATGCAGAAAACGAACTGAAAATGAACACAAATACAGGCATAACAGAATATAAAAAGCCATAACTTGGTATCGAAAAACACTTGAGATTGATCGGAAAATTAAACATAAGGTAATTTGGAAGTTTGGTTACCAAACTATTAAGCTTCACCCAAGTAAGAGGACCGGATATGAGAGTAAGAAACTAAAAACCGACTTGAACAAAGTGAAGAAAAGTTTAAATGGAAGAAATCTAGAAACTGACAAAATTATGAAACACTTGTGGGGGCGTTTCGCTTGAAGGAAGAATGTTTCAAAGCGCGTGATCAACACTAAAATCAAGATTGGGAGATACAGAAAATTCGAGAAAGGATTAAGATGGTTCAGATGACATTACTGACCAAGAAAGATGCATATTATCGCAGCATGAATAATCATTTTCATATGTAACATAGTTCGCTTTTGTTAAAGATTTCATTTTTTCCTCTTCTAGGAAGAATGTCTCTACAGGGCTTGGGCGATCATAGTTCTCCAAAACTTCTTGCCCTTTTTAGTTCTTAGCAATTTTTTTTTTTTTGCTATCTCTCCTAAACCTTGTACTGCCCTCAATTTACACAAGTTAAATTGGTTATCTGCTTTGTTATTTCAAGAACTTGTTTACCTCAAGAATTCTAACGTCCCTTTCACTTTAACTTTGCAAATTTTTCTTTCAAGATAAGCTTTATCTCCAGGTTGGTTTGTTCTTAATCTTGTCCAAGAATTTTCAACGACAGTTTTAACTTTTAGAAAGATCAGCTAATCGAGGACTGTAAATAACTGGGACACTAGGGAGATGCTATATTTTGCCAAAACAAATTTGCAAGAGACATGGAGACTCGACTCACTCAGTTATTGTGAATGCGCCTAAAACAGCACTCAAGCTCAGTGGAGCTTCGCTAACCTATGAACAACCTGAAAGACAATCTCTGTTCATATGTACACCGTAAGATCCTCGCTGATTCATTGCTAACTTACATCAAGGCTGCGCAACCAGTTGCCTAGATATTTTAAAATAGTTATAGTCTTTCTTTAATTAACCTAACCTGCCGAAATATAATCGAAATAAATAAATAACTGAATTCAGAATTCTTCCTAAAGTGAACAATGAAAAAGTTTAGATGTCTGGATGCAAAAACAAAAACAAAAAACAAAACAAACAAAACTAAAACAAAATGTGGAAGTTGATAACAGTGTAACCAGAAATGATGTTGATAGACTATGATGGAAAAGATAAAATGGTACAGAGGATTCGCCAGAATCCTCAAGTACGCATGGCCTAGTGGATAAAAGCTTCAGTTGGATATAGTGACTTGACCGAAAGAATTGTGACTTTAACACCTGGCGACAGCAGACGTGAACGAAAAAAACAAACTTAGAGCGTTCAGTTAAAGTGTGATAATAACTGACGCTGAGACACCTAGAAGAGTCATGATTCAAGGAACTATAACAATCTACCCCGATAAACGAAATAAAGTGTTCAGTTCGAAATTTAAATCACATGAAGAAGTTCGGAGCGTACAAATGCTGAAACTTTATAATATAACAACAAAGATGAGGACAACAATCCATACAATGTAAATAGTGTTAATAATTAAAATTCCTCATCTTAGAAATATACATTTACATCGATCTTGTCACTAAAAATAGACAACAGAAGCCTGAGTAATACAAAATGTGCTTACGGCAGTTAGCAGAAATAATAGAAGCGATGGCTGAACGTTTAGAGAATCATAAATCTCTATAGCGAGAAATTATAGCGTAAAGAAAAACGGGGAGAGAAATATTTAAAAAAGAAACACCTGAATTACTGGAGAGACAACGAGAACGTATTTGCCAAGGTGAAATTTGCATTAATAACTGGAAAATTGTACAATGACTTGCAGACGTCATAATTATTCTTACGGATGTTGGAGTGAGTTATAATCAAGGGTGGTATTGTCATGATTACAAATATTCTCTATGAAGAAAAGTTTTACAGGTAAAGAAACAATTCACTGATTGCCAATCCTTCAATTTAGAAAACGGATCAGTTTTGTTTTGTAAATGAAGGCAGTAATTTTTATAACATGGGATGGTAGCATTTCCAGTGTTGGTATTTTCTATTTACACTTGTTTTTCTCTTGCGTTTGTCTACGAAATGATAGTTCTTTTAGTTTTAGAAAATGAAAATTATTTTACAACTGCAAAAAAAAAAATTGAAATTACATTCAAAACGAATTTGAATTTTCTGTGCTATGCAATAAAATGATAGCAGAAGTGAAAAAACATTAATATTACAAAACCAGTTCGTTCATATTATTGATATAAAAATAAAAAAAACACTGTCGAAAGATATAAAGTAGAGAAAGAATCAGTGTATATCCCCCTATATATATATATATATATATATATAAAGTAACATCAATTTAATATGTCCATTTAGTGCATCTCTATATACCCTGAATACAAACAGGGAAAAGGAAATTAGATTTTCTATCATCTTTGACAGAAATAAAAATGCCTGATGCAATATCTCAAGATCGATACTTGAGAAAGTTCCTTGAATCATCTTGGATTTTTTTCATTGCGTTTAATTCCAACTCCGATAGGCATTTCTTACACAAAGACTCCGAATACAATACGTATGTATATTTGTGTTGAGAATAGGAAAGAAAATTTCATTTTGTTGTTTGATTCAATAATAAAAGAAACAAAGTGAATAACTTTAAACTGTCTTAGGCTGCAAGACGCCCACTCCTCATCATGCCTGTCCGAGTGTGATCATAGTTAATAGGAGATTGAACTACAGGCTCTACATTGGTTGTTATGGTGAGGAACAGCACAATTTGTTATGAAATTTGCCCGACTTAAAGAAATCATAAAAACACTATGAAATAAAGGATTAACAGTTTTATGTTTGAATAATTGAGTCAAATCGATCAATACATAATAGTTCCTTGTAAGTACTACTCACCTATCAACCCCATTGAATGCAGTCATAGAACTCACCAACTTGAGCCGCAATAAATTGTGAATTCCATATTCTTTCTTATAGCTGCGTGATATGTGTTTTGCCAGGATTATAAAAGCTTTTGGATTTAATTTTTTCTTTTTTGACTGGTTGCCAACCACGCTAGAGACCCCATTCTATCATTGTTATTTGACACATATATGAGGACGCTGAGAGACATTCATACCTTTCCGAAGGGTATTTGCGTGAAAATGAAGGTTGTGAACCCGACCAGAATTTGAATACTGCCCGCCGATTTGTTGTTCCGAGCCACCGACAATTACACAGCCTGTACATCACATTCTAAAATATTTTCGATTTAAATAGTTACAAATACAGTTTTGTTAATCAGGTGTATAAATATTTATTTCACGTGTAAATTGATATTCACCTATATTAAACTAATACATGCAGTTTGAGTGTGTCTACACAAAAAATAAATTTAATTAAAACTGTAACATTAATTAAACATATTCATGTTTATTAATTTAATTATTAGAAGTAACGAGCTTATCCGTTTCTAGTATGAGTTTTCTTATTTTTGTAAATAGCAATAGTGTTGTTGACTTTTGAATTACTTGCATAGTTAAATAAAACCTATTTCTAACTCAGAGTGGTAACAATCTTATCATTTATATCCTATTTTAAAGCAAATGGCAGTGTGCAGTATATAAATCGAAAGAGGTGACGTCGACATTTGTCTTAATGGTATATTTTCTAGATATAATGAATAATACACATTACAAAACGTCACAGTAAAAGATAAAAAGTAAAATAAGTTCCTCTTATAGAGAACAAGCATTTGGACATCAAGAAAATCACTGCCCCCCCCCCCCAAAAAAAAAAATTAGATGGTACGCTTTTTAAATCAATTCGGTTCAAACAACGCAGGAATGTCACTTGTACGCAAATGACTACAAAAAGTACCATGTGTATCATGTTTGTGTTGCATTAACCGTTTTAACTAGAAAGATACCTGCCAAGAAAAACAGCATTCGAAACCCTGCCTTTTTAATTACAACCGGTCATCAATTGCTGGCACCAGAAAGAAAATAGGCAACTACCTAATCAACGTTTCATATCCAGCGAATTCCTTCTGTCCAAGACATTAGAAAATAGCCTACATAGTATTGTTTTTTATAATCATTTTACTCCCAGCAAGATGGGAATGCCACTAGTATGCAGTTGATTAGAGGGCGTGAAAGTGAGAGTAAAACGGAAAACTGAGAATAGAGAAGTTTGAGAAAAGGACAAAAGATGTTCGGGATTCAAGAAGACCGAAGATGGTGATTGAAGCTGCATTTAAATTTTTGATGATTGTAGTTATCAGGAAAGTAAGTAAACGGAAGGGAGTTCCACAGGTACGAAGTGCGAAAAAAAAAAGACTGTTTGAGCAGAAGTAACAGTTACATTCCACTATTTCATCAGTAAAAGGTAGGACCTAGATGCCAATCTAGTAGCACGCTTTGAGTTATATAATCGGGGCACTAACAGGGAAAGAAGTTCATCAGAGCAGTTATCTTGAAAATATTTGTAGAAAAGACAGAGGGAAGCCACGCCACATAGACAACTAAATTACTGAAGCATATTTGGTTTTTGAGCATAATGTTATATGTCAACTGGAAACAAATGATTGCGGGCACAATCTGTGAACAGCGACTATAGTTTAGTTCCCATTTAGAGCGGGAGTAAATAAGAAATTGTGCCTATGCTTGTATGTGACCTCAATTAAGGAAAAAGATCAGCACGAACTTCCATCGATTAATTCATACATGACAGTGCAGAGGGAAAAGAACTTGTTAGAATTATGGATCACAAAAATTGTTGGAAATATGTAGTCAGAAGTGTTTGTTTGAGGATGATCAGATAGATAGATAGATAGGTAGATAGATAGATAGATCATAATGCACTTGAAATTAACGAGGACTAAGAAGTTATTTGGGATGATAAGGTTAGATGTTATTATTTTCTTATAGTAGGAAAATAATTTCCCTATTTAGTTGGTTCAACGGAGTGTATATTATTTGTAATGTTCTTTAAAACGAATTCACCCCTGTTTGTATTTTTGTAGCTGGCTAATGTGTATAATGCACGTGAAATTAACGACGACTAAGAAGTTAAAACTTATCAAATTGCTTTAATTGCGATAGTTTTGTTACTTTCATTACGGCTAACCTAAATCTGTGAAGCGAAGCGGAGCGGAGCAAAATCGTAAAAATACTTATTTTGCGCAATAAGACATTAGTTGTGTTACTAAAATGGAAAGAAAAGTAGCTTAAATATTTAGAATGACAAAAATACTTTGCATGTAACTGATCATTGATAGGATTTACAAGTTTTAAGCATATATTTGAGGAATAGGAATCAATAGGTGTATATACTCAAAAATAGATTCTTCGTCTATCTATCTATCTATCTATCTATCTATCTATCTATCTATCTATCTATCTATCTATCTATCTATCTACTAGCAGTATAGCCCGGCGTTGTTCGGGTGTAATGAAAGCTTTAAAGCTAATCCATGGTCCTGGGGCTCAGACTCAACCTAAAGAATATTTGTGTGAAGGTTGGTGAGAATCGGATAAAAATTGTGGATTTGTATAAAGGACATACAGACATATAAACAGACACACACACAAACATCTTGCCTTTTATATATATATATATTATCGATTTTCTGCACTATTGTAAGAACTGCAACCTTGAAACTTCTGAATATCGTATATTATGTCTTTGTCTATGGAGTGTATCAAATTTGATGAAAATCGGATCACTCCTTCTATAACCCGATTTTTTCGATTATCGATTTTAGATATTTATCGGGGGTACCTCGACACAAAGCCGAGCTGAGAACACTCGCAGACATGTATAGTAGAACTGTGTAAATTTTCAAGAAAATCGGTTCAGCCGTTTCGTAGTCTATAGGTAACGGGCACTCACACACACACGCAGTCACACACACACACATACACACACACATACACACGCAGACAAAGTTCGATTTGTAAATAAGTTTAGATGCAATAAGTAGGGTAAGTGATATTATACGAAGTACAAAATTTGTTAAAAGTAGATATTAAAAGTATGGTCATTGCGGTTGTATTCATTATTAATATTATTAATAATAGTTTTGATTTCCTAACATTTATATGTTTTAAACGTTTTAGTGTAATGGGATGCACATATCAGATAAATGTTCTTGACAAGTTTTATATAGAAATTTGTGAGATTCCATGTTGATTTAAATCAGTTCACATTAAGCTCTGATCGGCTAGACTTATCGTCAGTCGTCTTAACAAGCTGTTGCTGGTTTGTCCACTAAAATTATTTAATGGTATTTTTAATCGGGAACGCAATTCTCTATGGGGCATCGGAATTCATATATAAATTAACTTTGGTATAGTCTTGATTTCGTTGACAAAATGTTATTTGGGATAATAAGGTTAGATGTTATTATTTTCTTATAGTAGGAAAATAATTTATCTATTTAGTTGGTTCAACGGAGCGTATATTTTTTGTAATGTTCTTTAAACGGATTCATCCCTGTTTGTATTTTTGTAGCTGGTTAATGTGTATGTGTAAGTGGAGATATGGTTTATAGAAATGACTGGTACTCCTGTTTGTGTAGTATGGTGCAAAGTCCTGTTGACACAGAGTAGAGCTAACTCCTCAAGGTAATTGATATTGGTCTTCGTGCTGAGTTTGAGTCCCTGAGATAAGATGTATCGCCATCATTAGTGTTGCACGATATAACTGGGTTTATATATATGCAATCAATTAGCTACGGGAGCTAAAGCATCCTGCATCTAATGCCTTCTACAGTGAAAAGTGGAAGAGGGAGCTTATTTTCTTCCTGTTATAGTACTCATAAGTGCTACGTCTTGGCAGATTAGGTGTGTTTAATCCCCACAAACTTTGTAGACGATGCTTTTAATGCCCAGTTTTGGAAGAAACAATTTTATTTCTCTGTCTATGATGTAGTTTGGAAAACCGTTGTTAACTACAGATCCGTAGATACCTATGGATGTAAAATTATATAATTAATGATATATCAAGATAAACAAATATCTAGAACAATGATTATTGTATCCTAAACGTATATATTTTTTATACGGTTGGTGTTTGGTGAGTTAGATTCTAGATTGAGAACTTTCCCCTTGTTGTTGCCAAGTATGTTTCCTTGGTATCAGTAGTTGAGTTTAAATTGCTACCAGTTTTTGCGAATGATAGTTCGTAATTTGGAGAGGTAGATGGATAAACAATAGACATAGAATATATCTATACTCTTCAATAAGGTATATTTAAAGGAAGATTTACAGCCTAAGAGCATAAATACATACCCACAAACACACACGCACACATACACACATATATGTAAATTTTATCGCTTTCAAAGTTAAACGTGATAAAATTTTTTTGCACATATAATATTATTATATATATATATATATATATATTCACACACACATATACATATATACATTATATATATATATATATATATATATTCACACACACATATACATATATACATTTTATATATATATATATATATATATATATAAACAATCAGTATATTTGCTAGATATTAATGACTCTTTATTAATATATCTCTGAAAACTATTTTACCTAATCTTGTTGATTAATAAGATGAAGCTTAATATACGATAGAATTTACTTATGAAATAGAAACAAACATCACTTTGCTTTTCTTGTATATCCTGTTACACCTCGGAGACAATAGTCTAAAACTAAGTGTAGATGGCAAATCAACTAACAGAAATATTCTCATAAATTTCTATTCTCTCCATTACAACAAAATAAAATTCGGAATAATAATCGGCTTCTAATTAAGAGCACTTAGAATTTGTAGTCTTGTAGTCATCAATATTTACATTAAGCTTCTCCATTACACTGATTATCCCATATCCAATACGAAACAAAAGGTTTGTAAAGAATTCAAAAAAAAAAAAGAAAAAAAAAGGAACCGTTTTGAGAAAGTTAACGGATCAAAATATACAGCCAAAACATGTAAAAATAAAAAAAATTAAATGTAAGACTCTCAGCACCCCATTCAACATAAATATCCATTTAGCCTGATGATGTCCAAAACGAAACGAGTAACATGAAACCTTTTTTCCATTTTAACTATATATATATATATATATATATATATATATATATATATATATATATATATATATATATATTGTATTAGTGTAATATTGTATTTAACACAAGAGGAATTTCACTTAAATGGATTATTCTGTAGCTCAGTCCGTTCAAGTACGTCAGATCTAAGGGCGGTTCCATCTCACCAGGGGACGTAGTTCGAATTCTGCCGGGAGACTCATATCTTTCTTTATTAAGAATTTACGAATATTTAGGCCGGTAGACGAAAATAAACAAATATATGTTTTAATAAATAAATGAAACGTCTACCCAAGTATAACTATACCTAGAAAATTTATTTAAAACGATTATATATATATATATATATATATATATATATATATATACAAGTATAGGGTGGGTATGGATGGAATAAATTTCCGTATCCAAGGAAACACTATTCTTAACAGGTGGTCAATACACAGTAAAGCGAATAATATTTATTTAGAATTTATAATATAAATATGTTATAATATCACTACAAAAGTACTCTTTTTGTTTTTACACTATCTGTGTCTTATCAAGTGATGAGGGTTATTTTAAGTTGACATGTTTTAAAATGTTCAAGATTAGTCAAATCCCTTTAATCAGAGAGGCATTGTAACATAGACAGAGTAGACTAATCAAAATAAAGTAATTTCTAATTTGAACAATATGAGAACAGACTCTAAAAACAATTTATTGGGGCACTAATATTAATATTTGATCAGAATAAAGATTAGCATTATTAATCGATTATCAAATTCACTTTACTTTATTTTTATTGCAAATTTTAAGTTCAAAGTTTAACAAAGCATTAGATTTAGAGTATTATAAAGTTTAGATATTAAACAGGTAAAAACGTGCACGTACACATTCAAAACTATAGACATCCACATATGAACAAATAGACGAGTATATACACATACAAACATACATTGGTATACAGGAACATGAACAGATGAATACACACACACACACACACACACACACACACACACACACACACACACACACACACATATATATATATATATATAGATAGATAGATAGTAGATAGATAGTGTCGAAAAATGTCTACTTTTGTCGTGATATTATACCCTATTTATTATATATATATATATATATATATATATATATAGTACTAGCAGTATAGCTCGGGTTAAATGAAAACTTTAAAACTAATCCATGGTCCTGAAGCACAGATTCTTTGGACGTTGGCACAAAAGACTAAAAAGCAATAGTTGTTTCCAGCTAATGCGAAACCGTAGACTAAAAGAAAAATGAATGGATGTAAGTCAAATTTTGATTTCCCGCTATTGATATCAAAAAAGGATTTTTTCCTCGTAAACTGAATTTTGAAAGCTAAATAAGTCCTCTGAGTAAATGGTATCATGGCTGAGACTAAGAACTACAATTATACCTACTTAGAGCCAAAAACAAAGTAAAAACTAAAATAATAGGGCTGAGAAAAATACAGACATACAGGTAGATAAACAGACACACACACAAATATCTTGCCCTTTATATATATTATCGATTTTCTGCACTATTGTAAGAACTGCAACCTTGAAACTTCTGAATATCGTTTCTTATGTCTTTGTCTATGGAGTGTATCAAATTTGAATAAAATCGGACCACTACTTCTATAACCCGATTTTTTCGATTATCGATTTTAGATATTTATCGGGGGTACCTCGACACAAAGCCTAGCTAAGAACACTCGCAGTCTCTTATAGTACAACTGTATAAATTTTAAGAAAATCGGTTCAGCCGTTTCGGAGTTTATAGGTAACGGACATACACACACAGACAAAGGTCCATTATATATAGTGTTTAATTGTGATAGTATTTAATATCAAGGTTGTTATTTTTCAACGGTTACTACTGATAAAATGTATTTTGGTAAGCAGGTTTTTTATCGTAAAGTGCTCGATATCAGTGTGAAGATAGATCGTTAATAGGTTGAAAGTGTTTATCTCTTTGATAGAGCAAATTCATGCCGACTTTGAAATATATGATTGAGAACATTATAACTGTGTCCTCACGAAACTTCGAAGTCGACATGATTCTGTTCTGTTAAAGAGATAAACTCTTTTTCTCTCTCTATCTCTCTTCCTCTCTTTCTATCTCTCTCTATCTCTCTTTATATATAGCGTTCATAAATTCCATGACACGTGAACATTCAAATAAAAAAAAGTTACAAGAGCATTCTTAAAAGAAAAACGGTAAAAGGTAAATTCAGTTATTAAAAATCGCCTGAAGACACCACTTATGGTAGAAACCTGTGTAGCGAAATAACTCGTTTAAAAATGAAATTTATATATATATATATATATATATATATATATATGTAAAGAGGATCCAAGGTTTTATGATTTTGAGTTCACGCGTTTACATATGTATGTATGTATATAATCAATTAGTTCATTGCCCATTAATAAAATTTTTGTTTTTATAATCGTGTCGCCCAAACATTTTACTGCCGTTGTTGATCCGGGGATACATAAGAGGAAAGTTATCAGAAAGAGTGACATGCTACAGGGGGTGTCAGGAAGAGGGCAAGAGAAGGATGAGAATACTGATGAGAGTGGAGTGGACGAAGAAAGAAACATGAAAGAGAGGATGCAAGTTCGTGATATAGGAGATGATTATAGACTTTACATTTCAATTCTTGAAGATTGTAGCTGTCGCAAAAGCAAGTAAACGGAAGGGAATTTCACGAGCGGGAAGTGCGAGAAAAGAAGCTGATGGATTAGAATTTGCGTTTACAATTTATTGGTTTTACAGTAAAAAGGTGGGACCTAGTAGCTAATCTTGTGGCTCGAGTAAATTCATATATAGGGGGTACCAGTGAGCTAAGTTCTTCTGAGCAGCATTCCCCAGATATTTGCATTTCAGCATCATCTCTTACCTTGTCAATGTACTTGATTCAGTAGTGAAATATTAATTACAATATACAATACAAATTTCAAATCAACTATGTCTATGCCAGTATCACTAAAGCATCTTCATAGTTGACACAGACGGACGTTACCACGCACGCACATACACACACACACACACACACACACATATATATATATATGATATTAATAGATAATGATTAAGAAACAAGATTGAAAATCAAATGATTATTCAACATCGAATAAAATCTAATCACAAAACATTACCCATATTTAAAAATAAGTTGCGAATTTATTTTATTAGTTTCTGATAGGCTTCAATTTCCGCTTCGACACTTGACTTTGGCTTCTTTAATCAAGAGATGAGATTTAGCAGACAATATTCTTTTGTCCATCGATTCATGATTATCTTCACTTTTCTCTGCTTACGTGATGTAATTTCACATAGACTACATGTCTATATAGAGAGCATTCTATCTCTTATTAATGTTAATGCCATTGTTTTCACTCCCAGAGTTTTTATTATCTCAAATATTTTTATTTTTTTTAACTTTTGAATCTTAGATATAATTACAATGTAATTGCCTTTTGAATGCAGTTTCGTGTGACCAAAAGAGAATATTATTATTATTAATAATAATTCCTTTTTCATCATATTTCGATTTCTGCTTTGGTCTCACTACCAACCAACTCTGCGGGGAGACCTAAGGCAGGTCGTGGCGTGTTGTTATGGCTCCATTCCATGTTTTTCTATCTTCCCTATCATCCCTAGCATTACATAGATAAAGTTTTCCTTAGTGTGTGGGCTGTACTTAATAAGACAATTATTTGTATATCTCTTAAGCTGGGGTTTCTAGGGATTCTTTCAATGTGCTGTTTTGTTCCATTTTTTATCATTCCAAGTGCACCTACTATCACTGGCACAACTCTTGTTTTCAATTTCCACATTTTTTCTATTTCAATTTCCAGGTCTTTATATTTTGACAGTTTTTCAAACTCCTTGATTACTATGTTACAATCCGCTGGACAAGCCATATCAATTAATAGACAAGTTTTCTCCTTCTGGTTTTTAACAATAATGTCTGGCCTGTTTGCTTCAATTTTTCTGTCTGTGTAGATGGTGTAATCCCATAGAATGGTTACGTCTTCTCTTTCTTTAACCGGTGCTGGGTGATGTTCATACCAGTGTTTGTTTACAGATTTTCCATAATGTTTGCACATTGTCCAATGTAAATATTGCCCAACTCTATCGTGGCGATTTTTATATTCATTTGGAGCAAGCACAGAACAGCCTGAGATTAGGTGGTCTATTGTTTCTTGGTGTTTATCACAAAACCTGCATTTTGGATCCATATTATTATGCATAATATTTGCCTGAAAGTTTCTCGTGAAAAGACTTTGGTCTTGTGCTGCAAGAATAAAGCCTTCAGTTTCAGACTTTAATCCAGATGCACGTAACCATCGATGAGTATTAACTTTGTCAACATTGGATTTATTGGCACGTTCTGGATATTGGCCATGCAGAGGTTTGTCTTGTCAGCGCTGTTTCATCTGTTCAAGAGCTTTATCTTTGGCTTTCATTTTCATATTTTTTGCCGCAATAGTTGGTTCTTGGCTTCTGTTTTGCTTTTCTACAGAATCTACTAACTGTAAATCTTGTTTGTATTTACTGCCTTCTTTTATTATTGAATATTTTTTTCTGTCTTCATGTTGCCTTACTAATTGTATCATTCAGTCCTTTGTTGTTTCTATGTATGTTAGTCAGCCAATAGTTGTTGTCTTGTATGACAATTCCAGCTGAATAAGACCTCTTCCACCTTCTTTACGGGGTATGTATAGACGGTCTACATCAGCCTTTGGATAATGCATCTTATGCTTAGAAAGAAGCTTTCTTGTTTTAGAATCCATTCGCCTGATGTCGTTTAGAGTCCAGTTTAAGATATTGAAGCTATATTGGACAACTGGGATTGCAAGTCTATTAATGGCCATAACTCTGTTCTGAGAATTCAATTCAGTTTTTAATATCATTCGTAGCCTTCTATAATACTCTTTACGCACTATTTCTTTCATTTTTGTATGGTGAATGTTTTCACTCTCATGTACACCTAGGTATTTATAAGCTTCTTCTGGTTTCAATTCTTTTATTGTTACAGCAGGGTCTAAGCTAATTGAGGATGTTTATTGTATTGATCCACGTAAAACTGTAGCTTTAGCACATTTATTCAAATTGAATTTCATTCCAATGTCTTTGCTGAAGCATTTTACAGTTTGTAGAAGACCTTCCAGCTCATTATCATTCTTAGCATATAACTTTAAGTGATCCATGTAAAATAGATGGCTTATTTTCTTTTGGCCTATTTTATAACCACATTCTGTCTTATTAAGTTGACTGGTTAGTCCTATTAATGATATGCAGAATAGTAATGGAGACAAAGAATCACCTTGAAATATATCTCTTTTGATGTTTATTTCATCAGACTGATAGGTTCCATTTATATGATTGAGGTAAAGGGTTGTTTTCCATATAGACATGCACTGTTTGATGAAATTGATGATGATGGGTGATATCTTGTATATATTTAAAGTCTTTAAAATCCAGGAATGTGGCACACTATCGAATGCCTTACGATAATCTATCCAGGCAGTACTAAGATTTTTCTTTGTACTGTAGCAGTTTTCCAGGATCATTTTGTTAATAAGCACTTGGTCTTTACATCCATAACAGCCACGTTTGCACCCTTTTTGTTCAAGCGGTATCATGTCATTTCTTTCTAAGAATAAATATGTCTGTTTTGTTAAAATAGATGTTAACAGTTTATATGTTGTCGGAAGACATGTAATTGGTCTGTAGTTTTTCGGGTTGTTTGTGTCACCATTCTTGGGTAGAAGAAATGTAATTCATTTGGTCATCCATGCAGGAATTTTAGTGGGATCGTCAACCATTTCTTGAAGTTCTTTGGCGAGTTTTTATGTGCTGTATTTAAATAATATAGCCAAAAGTTAGGAATTTTATCTATACCTGGGAATTTCCATTTGTGTGCTTTTTTAGTGCAAATTTAACATCCTCTTCTGTAATTCCAGCCCATGTCTGTTCTGGTTTATTTTTCATTCGTTCTATCTCTTGTGCAATCCAATCTACTTCCTTGCTGTGTTCTTTAGGGAAAGCCTATATCTTTTCCCAGAACTGTGTAACTTCTTCCATTCTGGGGGGGACTGTCACTTCAATTCTTTTTTTACCTATTTCCCTGTAAAATCTCTTTATATCGGTTTGAAAAATCTTGTTTTGTTTGTAAAATCTTGATCTTTTCTCATAGCGTCTTATTCTTTGAGCCTTCAGTTGTATTTTTGCTTTATTTTTTCCTTAGTTGATAGGACTTCATTTTCATTTCTAATGTTGTATTTTCTTTCGACTCTTCTGCTTTTCCTAGTTTTTACATTTATTCCTCTACTCAGTTCATCCAGTACTGATAGTTCACTTCTAAGTTGTTCGATTTCTTTTTCTATTTTTCTTTTCCAAGGTGGATCTTCATGTCTGCGAGACTGCCTTGTTTATTATTATTTGTCGTGGAACCGGTTAAACGTCCAGCAAGAATAACACAAGACAACCAAATAGGAAATAACGAATATATATTAATTAGAGCAAAATACAAAACTTGGAACTTGTTAGTAAAACGATAATACGGGTTAGTAAGGAATACTATTACTCGATCCTCGGCCTTAGATCTGGAACTCGTAATGGTCGTTCGGGAAGCAGTGTTCGTAGACGACACTCGGCTGAGTTCGGGGCGATTTCCTCAGGTTGCTCTCTCAGGGTATCTCCTCTCACAATAGGTGAGAGGAGGTACATGTAATGGTTTTGAAAAGTTCATTCCGTCTGTTGGAGATGCCGTCATGACATATTATTATTATGTTTATTATTAATAATAATAGTAATAATAATATTGCTGAAAAGTAATAAAGCGTATGATGCTAATGATGTTAACGATAAAGATGAACTTAGTATGAGTAATATTTATTTATATATTTCTATCATTCACCTAAGTTCACATTGACAGGTCTTGCAGAAATTATCATAATATCTTTCTTAATATTTCGACCATCTTCAGAAGATTTATGACGGAAAATAAGATTTATCTTATTCCAGTAATCTCTGGAATTATTCGAAAAAAATACTCAAGTTTGACAAGTGTCAACATTCTGCATTACTGGTGTAGCAAACCTCTCTCAGATTATATCCGGTCATAATTTAGACTATTTCAGAATAACGCCTCGGGGTGTAATTGGAGTTAGCCTAATTCATACTTTGACGTATAAAGTTGCTTATTGTAAAGCATACGTTCCTGTGCCTGCTTTTACTATTAGTACGAACAACTATTTTTCTTAACTAGGATTTTATGTGATGACTCAAAACTGGTAATAATGATCGAAATGTAGCCATTCAAGAGTAGCAAGGTATCCACAGACATCCAGAAGTTAGGACTATTAATGTCCGCATACACCCTAGGAGGATTGAGCCAGCTTCCTCCCCGACAAAGTTTCATTGGAATTTGTTTAAGGGCAGGGTCCCAAATCCCATCCTGTCATTTAACCCATAACTGGGGGAAAGGGACGGATTAATACCTTTCCCAAGGGTACTAGCGCGTAAGTGAATGCAGGGCATTTAACTGGAAATCGAAATCGGCTCATCGATTTCTCTTTCCAAGCCGACATCCACCGCACCACAACGCACATCAGTCATTAATCGCTTACAGCACCTGGTGTTCCCAAGCAGTCACCCATCTAAGTACTGACCAGGCTCAACGTTGCTTAACTTCGGTGATCGAACGAGAACAGTTGTATTCAACGTAATATGACCGTAAGCTGACTGTTAATGTCCAAACGAAGGAATCGTCATTTGGGACTAATTAAAAAGATTCAGTATTAAAACAAAATTATTTCTATGTGACACTAAATTTCTCCTCAGATAATAAGGATACTTGAGGTAAAAGAGATATGGTTCTACATGGGGATACTGAGAATATCATGAACGGAACATGTGAACAACAAGGACCATGTGAACAACCCATTTCTGTTTCTATTTTTTAAGAAAAATAGAAACAGAAATAACGTTTATATTGCTGTAACTATAAAAGGTTACTGCATGTATAATCACCAAAACGGAGGTTGGGAATAATAGTATATCAACAAGTACAAGACTTACACACTGCATGAAGTAGATACACTGCTAGTAAACTGCTAGTCAGTATAATCACTGTACTCTTCCTTTTATTTCAATAGTGTCCACGTATTTAAGAGGATAAGAACATCCCATTTCTGTATATACAACACATATTTCAAAAGGGTCAGCCGAAATGTTTTTCCTCGTTATGTGTGCCAGAGCTTGGAGAAGTTAACACCCACATGCTATACTGAAAGCAAGAGGAAGAAACCGTAAGCAAATTACTCAATCAGCTTGTGTAGGTGCCAAGATGTGGTGTGGTGTGGTGTAATGGTTAGCAAGTTTTACACGATAGGATCTGATACAGCTGCATGGTGATTTCGATCTCCACTGGGTACCCCATACTTGTTTCACATCCATGCACCTCTAAGAAAATTAATATTCAATCAGCTTGTGAAAAAATGGATGGCAGAACAGAGTAGGGAAGTGATACTAAAAAGACAAACACTGCTAATGGTGTCAAAAGGAAAAGCGTCCATGTCTTGAACTGATAGGGTGCATAAAACGAGTTCTCTTTTTTGTTTTTTACATAGCTCAGAAAGCAGATTGAAAAAAGAAATCATGAAGATTTGTGCCAGATTTCTGAAAGAGTCTAAAGCGAACATTTTTTTGTAAAAACAAAAGTTCGACTTTTTATAAAATTATATTCGTTGCTATAAGAAAGAAGTCACTATTGCAAAACTAGATTTATTGATGAATTATTTCAACAGAAGAAAAAAGCTAAACAGAATTGAATCTTTGCGTGTCATATCTAATCATTGTCCCTGGGAATGTATTTATCAATAGTTGCAATGCAATATGATGTTACAAGCTAAACTGTGTCTTGCATATCCATACGTATGTGAGATATGCTTTTGATAGAATAGACAGATCTTTGATTTCTTTCCTCCGTTTTTGCTACACTTTATTAAAAACATTTTCACGTTCACCTAAAAAGAGCCATATCCAAACGTTTAAGATGGTATTTATAAATATTTCAAAGAGTTTAATATACGATGTTTTTTTAAAACATTTGCGAAATCATTACAATGGGATTTGCATATGTTAGCACATAGTTTTGATCAGAAGAGAAAGAAAGAGTTGGATAAAGAGAGAGACGTAACAATATATGGTGAAAAAGAAAGAAACTTAAGAAAAAGTAGGTCTAAACACAAAGAAAATAAATAAGACGAAAGAAATGTGGCTCTTAACTGATTTCTCAGTCATGTTCTGAACAAAGGAAAAAGTTTATAGCGCCACATATATATGTCAAAGAAAGGAATAAAGTATTATCTTTCGATGTGAATGCTTAGAAGATCAAATAAATCCTGAGAATGCTCAAAACTAAGTTTTGTTGCGCTGAAAGAGGATACAATCAATGTGTGCCTAAAAATAAACGGTAGAAAAAAGAAAAGAACCATTATAGTAAAAACAAATAATTATTATTTTTTTAGAAAAAAGTAATAATTGAAGTAATGATCTAAATAAAGGAAAAATGATCACTACTAACACTTTTTTTCTTTTTCTTCCGCATCTGTTTTCTTTCTTTTTTCGCTTCTCATAATTATTCTTTTTTCAACAATAATAAAATAAAGATAGGTGTACATAAAAACAGGAATACTGAGAAATATAACACAAAAATATTAGCAATGAAAACAATTATGAATCCGGAAATTAAGTATGGAATGTGTGGAATAAAATGGTAAGATTGATTGGTTAGTGTTGTGGATTCCGGGTGAGGAACCTCACAAAAACAGATATTGAGACAGAAAAGTAGGTTATATTAAACGTAATATACAAACTTGAACGCAGGTTAGTAAATCCAGTAATACTATCAGTAAGAAAAAATATATACAAGTCTTGAAGTGAAGTCGTTGGAAATAGTATATCCTGTATATTATTCTAGCTGAGTGGAGCTCAGAGTTACTCTGACTTCTAACAAGGTAGTCTCTGAGTAACTTCGGTATCTCTCGGTAAATTGCGTATCAGTTCCGGTACTCTCCGATAACTCTAACGGATCTCTACGATTATTATCAACTCTCTATGGCAGAAGTATATGTATACTCAGTCGAGTCCATTATCATATACAAAGGGGAGATTCTACAAGAGTTAGGAATAAGAATATTCTACTTACTGTGCAAATTATTTAATTTCCCATTTTCTAAAAATGAATACACGAAAAAGAGAAACTCATAGACGACATAATAACGATTATAGAAATATTTATGAAAAATGGAATGGCAAAATTTTCACTGATGTATTTACAGATAGTTATTCCATTCTTACGTTAATGAATCTTTCTGATACTATTATTTATCTGTCTAGAAATGATAAAGACAATTGTGTTTAAGACAGAAACACCTCGGTACTGTGGACACATAATTAAAGCGAAGCAATATCAAAATATTTCATTTACAAATAGCAACAATAAAAATATTAATAAGGTTTATTTTCTTTATTCTTGACATTTCAATGTATACAGACCTGGAGACAGAGCGTCTACTAACGATGCAGTCTAACACAATCTGGAAATATCAATTTAAAAGTAGGAATACATTTAGAAAATAGAAAGAATTGTACATTCACTCGAGCAAGTTTATTCATGCCATTATAAAAATTATTCATTTATTGTACGTGTATTTGACGAAATTACACAACTTAGAAACAAATCGTGTTTTCCAAGAGAAGAACGAATATAATCGAATACATGCTTTGAGAAGTTCTTTTATTTTTTACAATAAAGTGACGAGTTTTCCGACACATTTGTTTCACAGTGATCACAATAGCTTTAACAAAGCATAATATTTGCTTTTGAATAACAGAAGAAGTAGTTTAATGTAGAAGGAAGGAATTTGCTAAAGCGTTGCATATTATTAAATGCAAGCTATTATAATATCATGTGCTTATTACAGAAGAATAGTTGTTTTTAATAAAAGTAACAGCGAGCAAAGAAATACACGTCATTGCGGTTTCTTCTTACGTTAAAAATAATGTTTTCTCCTTCAGATGTTCGTTCGTCGCTTGTAAGATTTTTAAAACCAGCTTCATGGGGCACGTAAAGTGAGGGGACGTAAACAAACGTTTTCTTGAAAATAAAAAAACTGCTGCTTCTGC
Organism: Ascarosepion bandense; assembly: GCA_037127315.1. Taxonomy (NCBI): domain Eukaryota; kingdom Metazoa; phylum Mollusca; class Cephalopoda; order Sepiida; family Sepiidae; genus Ascarosepion; species Ascarosepion bandense. The sequence continues at coordinate 2,245,306 of JBBBDQ010000191.1, forward strand.
GTTTATACAATACAATCATATAAAAATAATCTTATCTCAGAAGGTACGACATTTGATCTTCGTCACTTAGCTGTTAAGTGTTTGTAGTTGGAATATTTCGTCACAACGTTTATAATGAATATAAAAATAAATAAAATGATGCTTTTGAAAAAATGGAAATCATGTACTTATATTTGAAATGTAATAAAACTCTATACTAACAATTTTTTTTTTAAATTGCTAATATTGTCTCCTTAATCTCTGGATTTGCCTTGTGATGGAGTGGATATCGCCTCGGAAAGCTGATCGGAGAGCCCAGTTCGAATTCCAGTTGTATTCGTCGCATTCACTTACGCACAAATACCATTGGAAAAGGTATTAATCCATCGCTTCTCCTTCCATGGGATAAAAAGGAGGACAGAATGGGTTCCATAGCCTTATTTGGTAACCAGTCTACTAGAAAGTCATGACAGCCAACTTCGGAAAAATCGTCTGCTCAGTCAATCATATCTCCAAAGAGACATGAACAACCAAGTGTGTATCACGCATGGCACTTAACTGAATCTCTGGCTAAAGTCACAAGAAAGCTTAGCCCACAGAGGATATTTCAATACATCATTTTGTTCAATCCCACGCTCTGGAATTAAATTGTATTTATTTTCAGTTTATTTGATTATTTGTCAAAATAATATTTTTAAATAATTTGAAAGAATTATCCGACTCCATTTTTTTAATTACTTCTACATTTTGTTTATTTTCATTAGTTATGAGAAGAAATAATTTAGTCATTGTTAATTTTGAAAACTAATTTTTTAGAAATACTATTGTCGTACTTTATATATTGCAGACATTAACCTAGAATGTCTAATATATAGCAGAGGTAAGATAATAGAGAAAAGACAAGCGATAAAAGAGAAATATAGAATAAAAACATTATGTTATTCTTTAGAAATAATATAACGCGAAAGAAATGGACGTTCTTGTAGAACAGAAAAGGATTTATAAATTCTATTATATTTTTTATGCTTAATTTTCCTCAATTTGAAATTCGAAAGAAACTGAAAGCACAAACTTACTGTTCAAAAGGTAATTATGAATGCCGTGGTAAGAGAAGGTGATAAGAAGTGAAGATTTTAGGATAGGAAAAATGATAATTAAATTGTAGTTTTCAGAGTATCATTCATGCGGAAATCTGTTTTTTAGAAATACATTCTTCATAGACTTGAAATCCACTGAAAATGAGAAAGATTCGACACCGTTAAAATGTCATAGCGTACACTAGCTGTAAATGCGTAAATCTGGTGGAACTAAAGAATAGAAGTCTTCTAACCATTTGTCATAGAACTAGCGATAAGCTTGCGACGTTACATATTTGTAAAGTAATATATTTTTTTCATCTAAAAATAACTCTTTTACATGATTATCTAAAAATAACGTTTAAACTCACAAAATCTGTCAGAAAGGGTTTAATCTCCCTGTTAAAGTCTGCGCCTGTGAAATCTGCTCCAGGGAAAAAGTTGGCATCGATGCTTTTATTCCAGATAGAAAGTTCCGACCTAAAACATCATTAATCCCTTGGTTTTTTTTTCTTGTTTGCTTGGCCACCATTGTCCACAGGAATCACATCTTCCGGCGTTACCGGAGCGACGCGTCTGACTACAATATACGCCTTTTTGTATCTGCTCATAAATAACGCTAAGCTGTTGTTTGCTGACAGAATGAAGCAGCGTATAGCATCCCGAATGTTTGGCTCCAAAGATTTACTGATGGCTCTACAAAAGTGTGTTAACAACAGCAAACTCATGATGCATCCACTATTCAATAAATGTGAGATCCTCACAACTACGGCGAATTAGTTTGAGTGTTTTGCTAGCAAATTCTTTTCCAGCTTCACAATTGACTCGTCTGGAGTACCCACACCTAATTCCAACCTAGAATTGAGGATCAGCTGAATGACGTATATATAATACCTTCTCTCGTTTCTAACATAATTAAGCTTGACTCGCATAAGACAAGCGGAGGTGACAGAATTCCAGTCATAGTTCTACAGAAAAATGCCTCTGAATTCTTTCCTGTCCTCTCCAAACTTTACAACTATTGTCTCACTCTTCTTGCTTTCCTACTTGTTTGAAGTTTTCCTCTATAGTTTATGTCTTTAAAAACTCTGGAGAGCCCTCTTCTCCTTCTAATTACCGCCCTATCAGCCTTTTGATTTTGAGCAGTGTTCGAGACTATTATCAATGCCAAAGTGGTTAACCATCTTACATTCCACATCCTGACAAGCACTATGGCTTTCGGTTAGCTAGGTCTACCGCTGATGTGCTAACGACCATGACCGAATATATAGACTTGACTCTTAATAAATACAGCGAAGCTCGTGGTGTTACCCTGTATATTTCGTAAGCGTTTGACAGGGTTTGGCATCTGGCCTTTTGCGCAAGCTACAGGACTATGATATAAATAGACGTTTGTTCGATTTAATCCAATCATTCCTATCAGATCATGTAATGAAGGTCTTATCGAGCGAGCATGCTTCCATGTCCTGTCATACGAATGCAGGTGTCCTTCAAGGCACTATCCTAGGTCCTACGCTTTTCCTGTACTTCATCAATGATCTTCCTTATGTAATCAGTTTCCAAGTAGTCATCTATGCAGACGACAGCAACATTTACTTTCATCCCATCAGAAATATGCAAAAGCTGATAAAGTAGATCTCGCTGATGCTCTTGGGAAAGACCTCCAGTCAATGGTGGACTGGGATAAAAAATGGTTCGTAAATTCTAATGCTTCCAAAACGAAGCTGCTCTTCTTTAACCACCACAGAGGAAATTTCTTACCTTCCATCAGTATGGATTACGCTAGTCCCCCTGAAAGCAATACACTGAACCCCTTGGTCTTACTCTCTCAGCCGACCTCAAGTGGAACGACGACATGGAATCAATAGCTACATATACTGTTAGGAAGTTCGTGTCACTGTGTCAGGCCAGGAAGTTTTTCTCCTCAGAAACCATCTTACACATATACAAATCTACCATTCGTTCGTGCATTGAATAATGTTGGCATATCTGGTTGGGTGCTTCTGCTATGCATTTCTGGATTCTCGACAAAATCCAAAGGAGGATCTGCAATGTAATCTATTCCGATTTGGTAGTTCACTTCAGTCACTTTCTCACCGACAGAATGTGGCTTCGCTCTGTCTTTTCTACAAATATTTTCAGGGTTTCTGCTCTAACTAGCTTATCTCCTTGGTGCCCCATCAACACAAATTTACTCGTGCTACTAGATTGGCAACTAGGTCCCATGATTTTACTGCCAAAACAGTCAAATATAACTACCACTTTTACTTTATCAGTTTCTTTTCTGGCACTTCGTCCCTGTGGAACTCCGTTCCGTACACTTCCCTGAAGGTTAAAATCTTCAAAGATTTAAGTGCAACGTCATTTGACACCATGATTCTCATCTTTCTTGATTTCACATGTCCTTGATTCCTATCTTCCTCTTGTCCTTTTTCCGATACCCACTTTACCCTGTTCTTTTATTTTCTCTTATTTTACTGTAATCTCTGCGCATCAGTGGCGGTACTGCCTTGCTTTGGTTGAAACGTCTTTTTAAAAAAGTATTACTCTGACAAATTTTATCACTTTAAATGTTATTTTTAGTGATAACGTGGATATTTTCAGTAACAGTATCGATGTCCACTAAAAATAACGTTTTAAGTAAGAAAATGTCACCTTTATGCTGTTAAAAAATTCGTAATTGCCTGTATTACCCTTTTTATTGTCTTCTAAGTCCACATACTTTTTAAAAAGATTTCGTTTAAATTCAACGATACAAGCGCATATAATATGTCTGAAACAAAGTAAGTTTTTTGAACAGCAATTCGTAATATTTGCAGTCATAAATGCTGTAATATTAAGACCTCATTCGCTCTTTATCATTTGCTCAAATTAAACAATTAATTATAAGTTTCAAAATAAAAAAAATGAAATATCACATAATCACCTTATCAACATTCATTGTTCATGACTGGCAGTGGATATATAAGTCACTCATAGAAATTGCTTGTATATGAAAGTATATGAACGGAAAGGAACAGATAAAGTAGTGACTCATTAAAAAGTCTCTTTGTGACTTTTCTGTATCAATGTTTTAACTTTGAAGACTCTGTCTTATGAACCGATGATGGTATCAGTGGCAGGAGAGATTATGTATGTACTTTTTTTCCTTGGGCAAAAGAGAAAGAAGATTTGGATAGATCTGAATCAACTTAATCGATTGCTGGTAAATTGTAAGAGAAATGATGGCATCATGTATGAAAGAGATCACTGGTGCGTAAAGAAATGAATTCTTAACACAATACTAATATAATCTTACTCGCTAGGAAGAACACTTTGGTTAGTTTTATTAGTATTAAGATGATCTAATTATGGCGAGGTACCACATCCTAAAAATAGAATATATTTTTATTTTGGAAGAGAAAATTTTATTTTAAAAGATTAGTCGAGATGTAGCACAAATCTACACTAAACAAAGTTTTTAGAAGGTTTTACAGGCTCAGTCATTTAATTGCCATACGTGATACACGCTTGGGCAATCATGTCCTTTTCGAGATATCACTGACTTGGTAGAAGATTTTCCCGCAAAAGTTGCCATTACGTTCTGCGATATATTGGTTGCCAACCAAGGCTATAGAACTCAACCTGTTCTGCTATTCAGCTTATAACTAGTGGGGGAATGAGATATATAAAACTTTTTTTAATGGTATTTGTGCATAAGTGGATGAAACAAATTCGAGCCGATATCCATTACACTCCAACGCACATCATTTGCAGTGTATCTGTTTCAAAATTTAGGATTTGAAGGCCAGGCGTTCCTAGATTCGAACACCAAAAACTGGTAGTCATCATAAACGCGCATGCGTTCATTCTGCAGAGATCGAAATTTTTACTACTGTCAGATGTTTAGGGGAGGATGGAACACGAAGATCAGGATAAAACGAAATATTAATGTAATGATTGTTTTATTCATCCATACTATATATAAAGAATTTACAAATGGGAAAATCGATGACCTTCATTCATAATCTGCTACTTGTAGCGAGTGTATAAACGCCAAACCATTTATTGTTCGCTTCACTTGATTATTTTTTACGGCTTACCAATCTTTTTGAGGATTATTTAAATCCAGCCCCGTTTTCGAATGGTACGAATAATTCTTTTTTTTACGATAAATCATTGTTATCTTAGAAAACTTAAGTTTCTATGATAACAATGATTTTTTCAGATGAAAGTTTTGCTATTTAACCCATAGTTGGATGGTTTCGCTTCATGAGAATAGTTTTTGTGATATTCAAGCTACAATCTAACAGGAGGATCGAGATACTGCTCGACTTGACGTAAGAGATAAAACTTAGTTTTGGCTGCAAGGAAATTAGAGAATCATTGTATTTCTTCAGAGTGCAAGTATTTTGGAACAGCATCAAATGACCTTGTGTCATTTGTATTACGAATACCATTGTATTACGAATTACCATTAAGTAGTTATTTTAGATTAGGATTTAAATTTGGATGCCTTTAACTATTAAAAATTAATACGCAGTGCATTAAAAACCTGAAAGTGAAAACAAATTCTTTGATGCTCTATCCTAAATTTTTTTTTTAAATTTACTAAATGGAAGTATTGGTAATCATTGTAAAAATTACTTTCTGTTCTAAAAACAATGTCCAACTCATATATATATATATATATATATATGGCCGTATCTGACTACCGGGCACACCGGATACGGGTCCGGGCCGATCCGTGCAATCATAGTGAAAATCCGGGAAAGGAAAAATATCTTCGTCAGAAATCAAACTAAACAATTCAAGAAGAAAGAAAGAAACAAAGAAAGAAAGAAAGAAAGAAAGAAAAACGAAGAAAACATTCGAATGAACGCAGTAAAAATCTGTTTATTTATTAATTTTGGGAGAAAAGACTGGTTATACTCAGAAAGTCCGAACCCGATTCCCTGCTTTCGTTCACGTTCTGTGCCTAATTTCCATTGGAATAGCCAAAAAACTTCGCAAAAATCATAGTTTCTGGAAACGGATGAAGCTGATGACGTCATCACATTTTCAACTGATAAATCCGTCAATTTTCTCTGTGCCCGGTATTTTTAGCATCAGATACAGCCCTATATATATATATATATATATATATATATATATATATATATATATATATATAAGTTAAAGATCAAATTCATTCAAATATGGATCAAAATCAGATATGATCTTTAAGTAAATAACAAATAGGAATCGTATATCCGTGGATGTCTATTTGCCTACACACCTTTATATCAATGTGTGTTTTGGTTTTATTTCCATAGGAAGCTCTTAAGAAATATAATATAAAAAGATAATAATTGATCATTTTAAATGTAAAATTAAAAATTGAAAGTGTAGTTTAATTCATTATTATTTCCTACTGAAATATTTTATCAAAGGTTTTATTAAAATGTGTGCTCAGCGGTATTTCACTTTATTCTTATCTATGGCTGATCTCTTTAAGCATGTATTCTTTGTGTTGAATAGATATAAGTTTGATTCTTTTAGAATAGATTCAAAGAAAGATGGTGAAATAATATAATGTTTTAGGTGTGTGTTTATAGTTAGTAATAATGCTGTTATCAAGCTTTAAAAACATTTTCTCCTTAAAGAGTTATGTTGTTTTTTTTAAATGGCATTACTGAAATTAAATACATACATAGAGACAAAAATATATATATATATACATATATATATATATAGAGTGAGAGAGAGAGAGAGATAAGCTTATTTATAAATGGAACTTTGTGTGTGTTTGTGTGTGTGTGTGTGTGTGTGTGTGTGTGTGCGTGTGTGTCCGTTACCTATGGACTCCGAAACGGCTGAACCGATTTTCTTGAGAATTTATACAGCTGTGCTATAAGCGTCTGCGCGTGTTCTTAGCTAGGTTTTATGTCAAGGTATCCCCGATATATATAAAAAAATCGATAATCGATATATAAAAGGCAAGATGTTTGTGTGTGTGTGTGTGTGTGTGTGTGTGTGTGTGTGTGTGTGTGTGTGTGTGTGTGTTTATCTGTCTGCATGTCTGTATTTTTTCAGCCCTTTTATTTTAGTTTTTGCTTCGGGTTTGACTCTAAGTAGGCATAATTGTAGTTTTTAGTCTCAGTCATGATACCATTTACTCAGAGGACTTATTTAGCCTTCAAAATTCAGTTTACGAAGAAAAAATCTTATTTGATATCGATACCAGGAATCAAAATTTGACTTACAACCATTCATTTTCCTTGCATTCTACGTTTTTGCTTTAGCTTTAACTGGAAACAACTATTGCTTTTTAGTCTTTCGCGCCAACGTCCAAAGAGTCTGAGCTCCAGTATTATGGATTAGTTTTAAAGCTTTCATTACACCCGAGTAACGCCGGACTATACTGCTAGTATATATATATTCAAAGATTATGTTATAGGCTTAATTTGACTTTGTTTAGACTGATCGTCATTTGTTGGCGAGAGGTCTAAGACTCGCCAGATCACATGGTGGCTTTCCCTATGTGGATAGGGTTCGCAGGTTCGAATCCCGCCGAAAGACACACATTTTCGTAATAAAAATTTATCGTAAATAATCAGGCTGGTAGAAATAATTATATAATATGGTTTGATTCTAAACAGAATTTCTACTTAAATACGAGTATCGATGAAAAATAATGTTCAGACAAATCGTTTTATATATATATATATATATATATATATATATATATATATATATATATATATATATAAACGCTGGGATTTTTATTTTGACATAACTTAGTACTATCATAAACATTATTTTAGTGGGTAGACTTATCTGAGTAAACATACTTCTTGTTTACGAACAGGGAAATTTGTTGCTTATTATTAATGATCTGATTTCAACATTTACAGTTAAATGAACCATGTAATGTAACCATTATTTATTTTTCGAATTGTACTAAAATAAATTCAGGACAATTTTTTATCATATCCCAGATATATAATATGATGTTTGTCTCAAAAAATAAATAATTAGGTTAAATTTCAAAATGTTTCAAATTTCTTTTTTATTAATATTTACTAGACATTGTGAGTTGTTATTTGTTTTAAACGAGGTTCCTAAAGTTATAAGTTTCATTATGCTAGAAATGGATTTATAGGTACCATTTATACGAAACCGACTCATTGATTGAACATTTAGATGTGATAAATCATTTCAATGCTTTATCCGCCACGTTGAATATGATATTTTGAAAAATCTGTAATTTTGTATCAAGATTATAAAACTAAATAGACATTGTTACGATTAGTCGATATGAAGTGCATTGCGATAAGTTAACAAATGATAAAAAATCATATCAATTTGAAATAATTTAGAATTTACGGAAAGTGCGTCATTGAGATAAGAAGGTGCATTGGTATGACCAAAGACGCATCTGAAAATCTATGAAGACTATAGAGGATCTAGAAATATCGTTGGAAACAAAGAATAAGATTAATAAACTGTTATGTAATATCTGTTCTGCTATATAGCAGCAAATGTTGGACAATTTTCTCAAGGATGAAAGAGAGTCGTCTTTCGTTTCGATACAAAAGAAATTTAGTTCTACAGAAGGATGCTGAGGATACCATGGACCGAACATATGAGCAATATTTTGGAGAGGATGCAAACGAAAACGAAATTTATACTTAACATCAGGAAGAGACAGTTGAAGTTTCTGGGACAGATAGGACTAGGAGAATCTAATAGTCACGGAACGGATAGAGGGAAAGCAACCCATGACAATCTTAAAGGACTTGAGCAGGCGAATGGCAGAGCAGGGTTTGGGAGAGATACCAAGATGAAAAGTGTTAAGAGCGGCAAGGGATAGGGATGAATGGAAGTCCATGATAGCGTACATCCTAAAAGGAAACGGCACATAGAAAAAGACATCGTATTTACAGTAAGAAATCACTAAAAATGTTTACATACCAACATATAAAAGAAGCTTATGGTATATAATATGATATAAACACAGGGGAAGTGAAACAAACATCTGGAACGATTCCTACAACGGAACTTCTTTTATTAGTCATTTTCTAACATCTATTCCTGACCTGATATCTCAACTTGAGTGGCTTTCTCACCGCTGTAACGTGACTTCCCTCTGTCGTTGCTATAAATATTTTAATGGCAATTGTTCTAATAAGCTCTCCAACGCGGTACATTAACCACGTGAATTTAAGTGTACTTGAGTATCCTCATTTTACTGTTGAAAGAGCTAGATGTAACCGTAACTTTTATTCTAATAGCTTCTTTTCTCGCACTTCCCACCTGTCAAACTCTTTGATTTCTAGATTCCTTGCCAAGTACAATCTTTGACAATTTAATGCGTATAGTCAGTCGTCATTAAGGCATTTAGTTAGCAGCCATCTTCTGCATTCCTGATTCCAGTTCTTTTATTGTGTTTTCTCTTCACTAATTTTTCTCATTCTTTTCCACTCCTAGAACGAAGGAGAGACAGAGGAAGGCAGCGGATAACATATTTGCAGGGACTGATCAGGTGGATGACGGAACGGGGGTTGCCAGGAACAACAGGAGCAAACATACTAAGAGCCACAAGGGATAGGGAGACGTGGAGAGCCATGATCGCCTACGTCCTGAAGGGACAGGGCACATAGAAGAAGAAGAAGTGGAATGCATTTTCGTGGCATGATTACTTTACCTAGGTGGGGGGTAAATGATTAAAATAAAATATATGCAGGATAGTTCAAAGAATTTAGAAAGAGTTGGATGAGTCGAATAACTATTACGAAGGTGCAGCAGCTCAGAAAACTTACTCTGATCATTCTGATAAAAATAACTCACCAATTTGTTAATGAGAGCTTCAGACTCAACGGGAATGCTTACATGAAATTCCTTGAGAAGATAATGCTACTCTGGGTCAAGAAAGTGACCGCTGGAATATCCTGTGTCTGGCAACAGGTCTCTACATTATATAACACAAGTAAGAGAACCCAGTCATTGCTGTCCGTCAATTTTTCCGGACACACCTCCCCTTAACTCCTCAGACTGCAACCCCTTTGATTATTATGCGTGGGGTGAAGCTGAGCGAGAGATCAGTAAAATCGCTTATAACACCAAAGATGAACTAAACGCAAGGATTATGGCATCATTCACCAATTTAAAAAGTAGATAGCCCAGAGCGTTACAGGAGATTCCGAATTGCCCATCATTTATCCCACTAGTTGTATATTAAATAATACTCTCTAGCCATGGATTGGCAATCGCAGATACGTAATCATATCTGCTTGTCAATTGTCCTTATTCTCGCCGTGATTGAAATAACAAATACATGTATACTTCCTACATTACATTCAAAATTATTTTCTACAGAATTCGTAGGTGAATATATATTACAAATTCTAGCTTGAGACATATATATATATATGGAATTTAGGTAACTACAATATGCAGTATAAGAAGCAAATTCTAACTTTTTCTTAATAAAATAATTTATTTTACAGAACATGAAAATGAGGTCTACACTATTAAAAAATAAACTTAGAGTAGATAATTTAAATAAGGATATTTTAGATTAAACTAATATAGTAGATGAATGTACCTCTGAAGTGAAAAATGTCGGCAAAATGACTGAAGAGGAGCTATCATTTTTCTCATTTATGCTCCGCTGGATCATTTACTCATTTTCTTTATTTACGCATTTATTTTAATCGTAAATTTATTTATTTGTTTATTTCCTTAATTTTAAGTATTTATGATAATCGTAATTCTAAACGTGTTCCAGCCTAAACTTTTTGAATTCTTCGCTATTTAGTCTAATATAATTATAATTGTGCAAACAATTAGTCTCTGAAGAGCCCAGTTCGGCTCCAAAGACTACTGGCGACTCTGCAAATGTGTGCTGAGTAACAGCAAACCCTCCATCTCTCCTTTAATCTGTTTTGGACAAGGACGTTTCTCTCACCTGAATCCATTTTACACATATACTAATTAACCATCCACCAATGCACTGAATACTGTTGTCATATCTGGTCGGGTGCCCCTGCAATTCATCTCGGGGTCCTCGACAGCATCCAGAGGAGATTCTGCAATGTAATCGATCCTGACCTGGTAGCTACTCTCCAGTCACTTTCTTAACGACGGGATGTGGCTTCTCTCTGCCTCTTCTACACATATTTTCATGGCTTCTGTTCCGATGAAGCAACTAGACTGGCAACAATGTCCCACTCTTTTGCAATCAAAACAACGAAATGTACCTGTCACTTTTACTTTAACAGCTTCTTTTCTCGCACTTTTCGCCTTTTCCTTCCGTATACTTGCTTCCCTGATAGCTACAATCTCCGAGAGTTTAAATGCAATGTCAATTGACATGGTTTATCCCCTTGACTCCCATCCTTCTCTTATCCTTTCCACAACACTCTCTGTATTTCGTTATTCCTTCTTTTCACCCTCCTCTCACGAAACTCTCTTCACACCAGTATTCTTATCCTTCTTTTAACCACTCCCTGACACCCGCTGTAACCGATTACTCTTTCTCTTCGCTTTTCCTTTCATGTAACCTTTCTCTCTCCTTTTATGTAGCTTCCTGCGCACCAGTGTGCAGTACTTACTTACTTGAGGTGAAACAATATATATATATATGTAGTCATCCGCAGACATATCTGTTTCGCTGTATCACAACTCATCAGTACGTTTAAACTCCGATTGCTTGTTAATTTAACCCAGGATTGAAACCCGACCGAATTGGCGTCAGTCGGTGATTCTACCTCTGGGCTATGGGCGCTCAGTAGAAGAAGGCAGACATTTTAGCGTGTATATTATCATTAAAAAAACCCAATAGCCAGAGTGCTCTAATTTGTTACTGAATGAGCGATGCGTACATGCCAGAATAGCTACTGTTTTTCAAAATCTACCAATCTTCCAGAGTGCTCAATCAGGGTGTGAGAGCGTAAATAGTCATCTGCAGAGAGATCTGTTTCGCTGTATCACAGCTCATCAGTACGATTAGACTCCGATTGCTTTTTAACCCAGGATTGAAACCCGACCGAATATATGTAAATAAATACACAACAGTCTTTATTATAATGAAAAGAATAGTGCATTGATTTCTTATGCCTGTATGTCAACCATTGAAAGTGATTACTCTAACACTTCACTTGTGTATATTTCTTATTTAAAAAATAAGTTTGCTGTCTAAAATATTTCGCAGTAAAAAATTTATTTCTTTAAACGTCATAATAAACATTTCATCAAAAATATTTTCGTTTTTATTGTTTACAAATTTATTATTTTATTTATCAGACTGTTGCTATATTTCAAACTCAGTCAAGTTGTGTATGTATGTTCTTACATGTATATTAAACTAGCAGTATAGCCCGGCATTGCTCGGGTGTAATGAAAGCTTTAAAACTAATCCATGGTCCTGGAGTTGAGACTCTTTGGACGTTGGCACGAAAGACTAAAAAGCAATAGTTGTTCCTAGTTAAAGCGAAACCGTAGACTGAAAGAAAAATGAATGGATGTAAGTCAAATTTGGATTTCCTTCTATCCATATCAAATAAGTTTTTTTCGTCGTAAACTGAAATTTAAAGACTAAAGAAGTCCTCTGAGTAAATGGTATCATGGCTGAGGCTAAGAACTACAATTATACCTACTTAGAGCCAAACCCGAAGCAAATAAAAGGGCTGAAAAAATACAGACATACAGGCAGATAAACAGACACACACACAAACATCTTGTCTTTTATATATATATATTATCGATTTTCTGCACTCTTGTAAGAACTGCAACCTTGAAACTGTTGAATATCGTTTCTTATGTCTTTGTCTATGAGTGTATCAAATTTGATTAAAATCAGACCACTCCTACAGGAGAAGTCTAGCTGAATTCTCTTCACTCTGGGAGGATAGTAGTCAACGCCTATCCCTTCTGGATTCTCGTGGTCAACTGACAGCGTCTTCCTCTTTTCAAATCTCTCCACCAAAACTACTGTCCTTCACTCCTACTTCCTACTCCTACTTCTTACTGCTACTCCTACCAAAAGAGACCGTTAACTAGTTTTGTCGCCAAATTTTGAATTCTTGGCGTCAATGCGTCTAGCTTTTTCTATTTTTAGCCCACTCGCCATTTTATAAACCATAACAGTTCTATTCTAGGTCCTACGTTTTTCTGATCTTCATCAGCGATTTCCCCGATGTAATCAGATCCAAATTATGTATCTACGCTGACGACACCACCATTTACTCCCGCCTCGATCAGAAATCCGTGAGGCTGACAAAGAAAAACTTGCTGCTGAGCTTAAAAAGGACTTCTAATCTGTGGTGGTCTGGGATAAGAAATGGATTGTGAATTTTAATGCTTCCAAAACGAAGCTACTATCTGTTAACCACCATAGACAATCACTCGTACCTACCATTAACATGGATCAGTCTAGTCTTCTTGAAAGCAAAGCACTGCGCCTCCTCGGCCTAACTCTCACAGCCGACCTCAAGTGGAATGACTACATCGATTCCATAGTCAATCTGCTGCTAGGAAGATCGGTTTACTGTGTTGGGTCAGGGAGTTTTTCCGTTTGGATCCAACCTGCAAATATATAAATATATATCCGCCCGTGCATTAAATACTGCTGTCATAGCAGGTCGAGTGCCCCTGCTATTCATTTTGGGGTTCTTTAGGCAAACGATATTATTTAATGATATGCCGCTTTAATATATCGAGCAGGGTGAAGCCAAATATATAGTAAATATACTGATCACACTCATCTTGTGGCGGGGTACAAAAATGCTTGATAGTTAAAAGTCATAAGCATTAAACCGGCATAAAAATAGCAAGTGAAACACTAAAAAGAAAATATTCCACTTGCTCTTTAAGAAGGTTCAAAAACCTACACGAACCTAAGTAATGACCTCATTATATATATATATATATATATATATATATATATATATATATATATATATATATTTTGGTCATAAATAAATTAGACCAGTACACAGTTATATGAAAAAGTGTTCAAATACAATTATATTGTAGAACTTTTTAATATTTTTCACTTGGAAACGATTTATTACGTAATCCAGGTTTCTATCTTTTGATACCTTCAGTCAATTTAAAATAACGGATTTTACCGTTTTTTTAAGAATACTCACGTATCAGGGATTTTTTTATGAACGTGCAACTGTCAAAATTAAGAGAAGATAAAACCTTTTCATCCATGATATTAGGATCCTACCAGGTATTTGTTGGTATGGTTATACTTGGTGATAATTTCTCTTAATTTCGAAAGTTGTGCGTTCATAAAAAAAAGCCCTCTTACATTATCGTTCTTAAAAAACGGTACAATCAGTTATTGTAAATCGCTTGAAGACATCGGAAGGTAGTAACCTAGGTTACGTTATAATTCGTTTACAAATGAAAGACATATATCGTCAACTGCTCGAAATGTGGGTAGAGATAGAGCGTTGATAGGTTTAATCCAAAGAATTTGTCACTTTAACTGAGCAAGTTCATGCTGACTTCGAAATTTCGTGAGGACACCGTTTATGATGCTGTCACTTATGAAAACTGTTGCTACCAGCATAAAATAAGTACAGGAGATAAAAAAAATTAAAAAAATCAATCTTAGAGATTTACAGCATCATAACGGTGTCCTCATGAAACTTCGATTTCAGCATAAACCTACTCGGTTAAAATAACAAATTCTTTGTATTATACAATATATATATATATATCACTTTCAAATATTACAGGGTATACTGAGAATTAAATTTTTACTCCCGCTCATTAAAATATTTAATTGGGAGAACTTAATGTAAAATATAATAGGTGTGAGAAATGAATTTGTCAGTGATTGAAAAGGGGGAATGAACTACTAGAGACTGATTACATCAAGGACCAAAAATCACTCTGATTTCATTATATATATATATATATATATATATATATATATATATATATGAGGAAAATTAATGACAACGTGGAATATTTGTATCTTTAGTAAAGTTTCCGCTGATGTAACAACACATGCGCACTTTTCTTAGTCTGGCCTATTCATTTAGTTTCTTTTTTGTTTTTACTTGTTTTTATTAATTTTGACAATTTAATCGCTATTTCATTCACAGTAAATTTACATCCAGGTTATTACATTTCACACTTGTTGACAGAGCATCTGTTATCGTACTGTAGGATACTTAATAACGGAAGTACTGCAACATGCTGACCGGATTTTATTTACAGTTTTTGAGAAAGAAATCGCATAATCTGGCATGATGATTTCCATTTTGACCCACGTCAGTACGATAAAACCCTCCTATTTCACAATAATTTGTGACCATGTTAGCACAGTCATCGACGGCTTTCAAAACAGTTCCATCTGCCTTCATTGGAAACCTATGCTATGATTTTTAAATTCCTATATGTCAAAAAAGCGCACTAGGGAATCTCCTTCTCAGACCGATAACATCAAGAGGTCGTGTGCCCGACATGGTGTATTTGTAACCCAGGACTCAGGGTCGGAAATTCAACATTATAACGTGAAGTGTTGCTGAAAATATCTGTCTGATGCATTTCTAAAAATCGGATAATTGGTTAAGAGCCTCATAGTCAAATCAAAAGGCATTTTAGTGTCTGTTTTTATCTATGTGCTCACGCGCATGTGTATCAGTCATCAGGTGCTTAGTTTAACTCCGTTAATTTGATATTGGATGTGCTTTGTGGCGCAGTGGATATCGACTCGTAATGATAAATTGGGGTGCCGAGTTCGAATTCCAGTTGAGATCCTTGCATTTACTTACGCACAAATACCCTTGGGAAAGGTATTAATCCGTCTTTTCCCTCCCTCCAGTTATTGGTTAAATAATAGGACAAATTGGGTTCTATAGCTTTGGCTGGTAGCCAGTCTACCTCAGAAAGCAATTGCAACCTAATGTGGGATAATCTTCTGTCCAGTCTGCCATGTCTCTTTCGAGACATAATCGCCCAAAGCGTGTATCACGTATGGCACTTAACTGACTGACTTTATATTGTAAATACGCATACATTCTATACTCATTGGTATATGTATAGATGTAATATAAGTTTTGCTTTACTCCCGAGCCATGCTTGATAAAATTGGTAAACCAATATCAAGTTAGCTATAGTCCTATAGAGAAAATAATAATTGCAGAACGATAATTAAAAATTTTTAGCAGTACATTAAAAAAAAATTATTACCTTTGGAAGTTTAATTTAACTTTTATTATTATCGCTTTTATGCTTATTTCAAGCGTTCTCATTAATCTCATATCTCATAACAATCTCACTGGAGAAAGGCGACAATGTAACACTGTCGCCCGGCTAGCTCGCTAGCTGACCCCGGTCCCGGATGCCAATTATGATGACCGGAACCTGAATCAGGGTCGATGCTGTTGGCACGGCACCAATTATGACGATGCTCTCGGGTTGCTAGTCGTGATAGTCTCGTCACAGTAGCTGGTTATCAAGGCGTCTATTACAACGGTGAACTTTTCTACCCACGCTGTGTATTTTGATCTCAGGAAAGACATGCTGAAAACCCGGTAGCCGTTTCTCTACCACATCAAACGAGCCGAACACACGTGTTGATAAAATAAAACACGGCACCAAAAAAAAAAATAATAAATAAATAAATAATTTCGAAGACGCCTGGATAAGTTGCGGAAAAGTCTTTTTATATATATATATATATATAAATAAAATAATAATTAGCAACAGAAGCAGAATGTACAGTCGTCGAATTCAATTTTTACAACGGAGTGAAAGTTTTCCTTTAAGAATAATCAGAGATTTCAATTTTCCAAATAAAAGTCTTTTCAGGGCTCTTTACCGAAGCTTTACGGAAACGGCCGAAGTGGAGTGGTGGGTGGCTGGAGACAACGGCAGTAAATTCGTCTGGTCTCTTTCGCTCGGCAACTCCCAAAACTTTCAGCTAGTTTAACTCTTTCTCGGCTCATTCTGTTTCTATTCATCTTCAGCCAGGACTCTATCGGAGGCGCATTATTCGACTTTAACACTTTTAAGTCTATCGGCGGCAGGCTTTTCAACGTTTCTTAACATCTTCAGCCCGGAGCTCTATGGGAAGCGATCAGTCTTCTTGGTCGTGGCCCCCATTTGGGAACACTTTTCCCTCAGTCGTTACATCTCTGGGCCACAACTCAACTCACTATCTGATTTGGCTTTTCGGGTCTCGATTTTTATGCTTGTCTCAAATTCTCTTGGGATATGCATGGTCGACCCTGGGTATCAAATCTTTGACCAATGAGATTTCTTCCACCTCCACATTTCATTCAACCAATGAGCCAACAACACCTTCTCTGACGTGATTTCTCTTCATCTTTCCTCTTCTTGATTCAACTAATTACGTCAGGAAATCTAGCTTGGAAATTTTTAACTGCAGTGAGATTTATAGTTCGCTTTTTATTCCCATTTGTTAAAGCTTTAACCTTTTTAACTTCATCAAAAATTTTTGACAATCTTGTGACTACCGCTTTTTTTCACTTCCACCGGTCAAAAACCCTAAAGCCTCTGATCAATTTTTGAATAAACCTTTTTATTGTTTTCAATTTCCAACTAGTTTTTCTATTTTTCAAATTTTAGAAGTATACAAGTATTCTTAACTGGACTCATATCGCGATTGATAATAAACTGCAAAATCAACAATACCACTAATAATAATTTCTTTCGCTCCGTCGTATGAAACTATGGATTATATTTCTCTCTTTTCATGCAGTTTTACAAGACAATCTTAAACAAGGCAATCTTAAACAAGGCAATTACGTTTTACAAGTATCTTAAGCAGAGCAATTACGGGTTTACAACATTTAACAAGTTATTTGATTTATACAAACAAAAGAAAATGTATGGCAATCAAGCTTTTGGCAATCTAAAATTTCTCAGAATTTCGAACAAGTATTAGGCTACCTTCTGGTATAACGTTGGCTAATGTCAATCTCCAGGAACGTACATTGTAACAGATGAAAAATCAACTAGAAATTAAAGAAATTTAACAATGAACTTGGCAATTTTCATTCGTTCTGTGTGTCTATCTTTCACTCTAGTTTAGTTTGTCTTTATCAGATGATTATGTTGATAAAATATTAATGAAAAAGAGATTTGAATGCTACTAGTAAAAAAGAAACTCCTTAAATGACAACTCTGTATTCAGTAAGATAATGCATTTGGTTTTATAGAAATGTTGCAACATGATGAGAGTACAAACTGAGATTACGTAAAATGTTTTTAGGTAAGTTTGGTTGATTTTTTATTCTAACATTAAGGTTTATTTTTTCAATCATTTTTTAATGCCCAAAGCCATTCAATCAGAAGTCGGCAGCATTTTTGCATGAACGATTAATATCATTGTTGAGTAAAGCATGTTTTGATATTAGCTCGAATCTCAGCAAGACATCCACTGAACAATTTGTTTAGTCATTCAATTAGACGTCAAAAGCATTCCTCTTGTATTTTTACTGCACCTGCATTAGCCATCTGAACAGAGAATGTCGTTTTGAAATCAAATAAAATCTAAAACCGAGAAAATGTTTAGTGCGCAATATTCAATTTGTGTTTATTTAATTCACCGAAAGATTTCATTTCCTTTGAAGGAAAAAGAAAATAAATTGAACATGGAATAACATTAGCAAAATAAAACTGAAATAAAGTGCATTTTTTTCGATCCAGATTTTAAAGAACATGAAAAGCATGCTGGTTCTTGTAATGTAATTCCAGAGTTGAAGAGTTAACTTTTATCTTGTTTTCCAATGCAACTAATAAATAGTAATAAAATCCCGGTTACATAATTAAGATTAATATAAAATAAAGTTGCACCACTGATTTTCCGGTAACCGATAGTCCGGTATCACATTGAATCAGGATAAAATTACTAGTAAATATTAAGATTTCAGGGGATTGTCAGATTAATTCATCGGGCGATCACCTGTGATACCCTGGATGGCGTGAGTTTGAAATAAGTTGATTATAATGTAGAGATAATAAAGTTGCATAAGTAGTGGGTCAGCGGTGTATTATTGAATTGGGTTGTTCCAGCATCAAGAAAAATCTGGCCCAGTTATGGAAAGGAGCTTGCCTAAAAAATCAATGGTGTACGTGTGAGGGGCTGAAATGATTTTGGCGCCTCCAAATTACAAAAATCTTATCAAATGATCAAAAATCAGAATGTTTGAAATTCTCAATCTGTTCATCTCCTGCTTGAAATACTCTAGTTGTTTGCAGTAATTCAACGTTCTGACATTGTGTGTCCAGAGAGTGATTTTGTGTTTAGTGCGAACAGTCACAGTGTAATGGTCCGCTGACATCTGTTGTTCAGGTCGTTCCTTTTCGGGCGAGGGATCACTTCCGAGGAATTGCGTCCCCTTTACACCATTGATGTAGATTTTTATATGCGCACAATATATATTCTTTATAAAAACCACACAAAATAAAATTATAGAATTTATATGCAGCAATTTCATAAGCATTTAAGTTCAATTATAAACAATCAAGTACAATTGCATTTTTATTTAGTTATATTTCAATCATTATTTGCAATGGCATGTTATCTTTTATTTAGAAAATAAATTTTAACTGAAATTACTTATTGTTCAGTCTAACAAAGGCTTTTCAAACATAAGATATTTATATAAGCGTTAACTTAATATCAAAACAGTGTATATCGCATTTAAATAGCTATTATTTAACACAAAGTTTTAGCTTATCCAATCGATAATCTTTGTTAGAAGAGAAAAGAAAAACACAAGAAAAAGGGAATATTTCTTTCTCTCAGGATTAAAAAAAAACTAAAAATAATTCCAAACATACCAAACTGACCATTCATTTTTCTGTAAGTACACTAAAAATATACTGTGCGTTGTGGTGCATTGGATATCGGCTCGGAACGAGAAATCGGGGAGCCGAGTTCAAATTCCAGCTGAATTCATTGCATTCACTTACGCGCAAATACCCTTGGGAAAGGTATTAATCCGTCTCTTTCTTCCAGTTATGGGTTAAATAACAGGACAGATTGGGTTCTATAGCCTTGGTCGGCAACCAGTCTACCGCAGAAAGTAATGGCAACCTACTGCGGGATAATCTTCTGCCCAGTCAGTCATGTCTCTTTCGAGACATGATCGCCCAAGCGTGTATCACGTATGGCACTTAACTGACTGACTAACACTAAAAATGATCAAATAGGAAATGTTGGGTGTTCTTCAACAAGCACGTGATAAATAAAGAATGTTATATCATTTGAATTCCGTACTCTTTCCTCAGCAAGCCGAAATATTCCGCCTTCTACAAATTCCTCATAAGTAAACGATGTTCCCTATGGTGGAGTCTATTTTATCCAAGAGTGGGTAATGTAGTATATAATTCAATCATGCTAGATGATCTGAATCGAATTTAATAAATCTCTGTTCTAAAAGATGTTGATATGCTACTAGTAACTTGATTATTTACTAGGCTTGCTTTGGATATACCAAATTAGATTTTGCAATCAAGGTCACACCAAAGCATCAAAGAAGGCAAATACATCAGCAGCTCTTAGAAGGTAGATTCTTACTCCGTAGGATATTGGTAGTTTTACATGATATATAAACATTAAGGGCGAGCAAACACCGATTAAAATGTGCTCAACAACCGTGTAGCAAAATGATATATAAGCGCTTCGTCCGAAAAACAAATGGTCTATGAACACACTTACACGAAGATCTACGTTCGGAGAAAGTACCCAAAGCCATACACATATTCGGTTATAATAAATGACGAAGGTCCGTGGTGAATAAACAATAATTTTGTGTATCAAAGTTTCAATCTCTCAATAAGGTTGCCCACTGGAACATAGTTTGAATTTTTCTACATCCTTGATGTATACGAAAATAGATTTGTTATGTTGATAAATTAATGATCAGTCTTCCGCCATCAATTTTTTTCAGCTTTCTATGAAAAAATAAGTTTTCTAAGACTTTTACGGGACCCACTGAACAACGACTAAACAATGAGTTAACTAAAACGTTGCTTTATATGTACCGTTAGGTTCACTCTATACAATGCTCGAGAGCCATTCGATGTCGAGGGTTACAGAGTAGTAGGAAGAGTTTATGTGAATATGTGTGGAAGGTAACGGTTAACCCTAGACTTGAACTGGTTAAGATTGTAGTGAACGGAAAAAAACATTCTTTTGTGAGTCGATTTCCACAAAGCATTGGTTCATGGGAAGAAACTGCTTGAGTAGGGCTTACTTCTCAACAATGAAATACAGGAAAATGGAGGTAATTCAGCCATAATGACGCGGAGAAAAGATTTTTGAAAATTATCAAATTTAAGAAGCGAGTACTGAGCAGCTCCAGTCCAAATATGATAGCCGTAATCAATTGTAGGCCTAATCTGGCTCTTGTAAAAATAGAGGGTTGTGAGGAGTCAAGGACTTATTGGAGTGATACAGAAAACTGACCATTTTTCCCGCATCTTTAATGATGTATTCCTATGTACGAGTCCTATTTGCGGTCTGGATTGAGTTTAAGACCCAACAGTCACTTAAGGTAGGGTGTCTTCCTAAGGATGCATCTATTAATCGTGACTGGTGGTAGTTTAAGGTCTGATCGGAAATGATGGAATGTAACTAGTTTGGTTTTCGAGGCATTAAATTAACCAGTGAATTTCTCCCCCTCCGTTACTGAGATGTTAGAGCTGTGAAGAAGGACCTTAATTGTCTCATGGGTATTCAGAATATTAATGAATAGCACATTTGTTTATTTTTTTTACTATTTATTTAATAAACATTGCGAGCCTTGAAGGTTGGCTTAAAATAGATTTTAAAATTTCTTGTTCTTAGTGATACGAATTTGATTTTTAATTAAAAATATCAACGGAAGAAACGTTGATAGTATCTATCTTTATTATTGTTAATGAGTAAAAATAATAAAAAAGAAATGTTCACTGATATGAATATAGACACTTTCTGTTCATTGTTTTCTGTAATTGTATGATGAAAATCACGTATAATTTGCCCTCGTCTTTCTTTTTGCATTGCAATACATACAAATAATATGTTTCTGCGTTTTTTTTTTTAGAATTTCTTCTGGGGAGGAACTAATAAGAAGCTGGAAAAGTCGCATTGACGAACCGATATACCTAGGTCCTTTGAAATCATGTGAAGGTTCAGATTGGGTAAGTAGGATGTTCATTTCCTTTTTTGCTATCAACTTTGAAATACAGAGTGCGATGGATGAATTGTCGTCTACACGCCTGTGCAAATTAATTGAAACAAATAATGTTTTCCAATAATCTTTTGCATTTTCCCTGGTCACCTATACGTCGTCTCTTAGCGTTGTTATTTTCTTTTCTTTTTACGTTCTGAACTGATGGATCTAGTTTGTTTCTTCACCTTAACTGAAAATTAAAAGGCTGATACCAACAATATTTGCCATCTTTCTGTAATGCTTGGTAGTATGTTTGTGTGGCGTTACAATTTTCGTACGCTTCATTGGAATAATGTCCATCGCAGAAAATGGCCATAAGACAACTAATCAACAGCCGAAACAATAGTAACTGGGCGTGATAAAACTCTGATATTATCACGGAGGACGGAATATTTTTCAAGGCCAAACAAAATTTAAAATACATCTCGAAAATAAATTCACCATTGCAAATCTAAGGAAAACATAGAACTCGATTACACTCTGTGACTCCAGTGGATCTAAAACTGAAAGAAAGGAGACTACAGCAATTGTTTCAGTTAATTTACACACGAGTGAAGATTAAGCAAAAATAAAAATAACATTTTAAAAAATATTTATCAAAATTACACAAAAATATCTTCAATTGCGAAAAAGTAAATTTATTCAATAAAATCGCCACAGGCTTCAACCACGATCACCAAACAATTTCAGAATCTCCTGCAACTCATCTGGATGGTCTTTTCTAAGTTGGTGAATGTTGTCATAATCTTTGAGTTCAATTCATCTTTGGTGTTAGAAGGAAATTTGTTTATCGCTCAACTGCTCCCGACTCATAATAATCAAGGAGGTTGCAGTCTGGGGTGTTATGTGGCCAAATCTAAGGGGTGATGTGATGGCAGAAATTTTCTTTTAGTTATGACTGGGGTTCTTCTGTTTCAGTGGCATGGTGCAGGGACGTTTTGTCAGATTTCCTGAAACCACTCTCTCGACCCAGGGTAGCACTACCCTCTGAAGACACTTGATTTAAACCTCCGTGTTGAGTCAGCGGCCCTGTGGACAAATGAATGAAGGCATAACGCTACAATCACTAGCGATTACTTCAATCGTTATCACTATTAAACTCACCTCTAAATTGTTCCTATTTGAACTTCCGGCGCGAATGCCGTTTTCAAAGTTTTTGGCAGAGTGAATTTCGTCAGGATACTCTTTTTCTCGCAGATGGTACCCAACTGACCCTACTATATATACTGTGCAGTCGACAAAATCAAAACCAAACAACGCGTATTCTTGATATTAAACATATAATTTAGCGACAATTTATCTATCGAAACTATACATACTTCTGTCAGAAATTTCACAAACTTTCATCATTTCATCACTTAATTTTCTTCTTTTAAAGTTAAAAAAAATAATTTACTTTCCTTAGTTTTCAAAATGTCGTGTCAAAACATAAAGCTCACTTGCTTTTAACATTTTTACTTGACTCTGTTTTTCAGCTAAAAATCATTTGCAATACATTGTTTGCTTCGATAAACACATTGTTTGCTTGATCTTCTGCATAATTATACGAAAGTTGTGTATTCGAAGCCATAAGCAACGCCGAGGTGGTACATCATCTCTCAGTTCACAAACTCTTCTCTGGCAAACAGTATGGTTTCCACTTCACCAGGTCTACTGCTGATATACTCACGGCCATCACTGAGTATATACACCAGGCCCTCGACAAGAACGGCGAAGCCCGAACTGTTGCCCTTGACAACTCCAAGGCGTTTGACAGGGTCTGGTGTGCTGGCCTTCTATGCAAGCTGCAGGGCTATGGTATAACTGGACAATTGTTTAACCTAATCCAGTCATTCCTTTCAAATCATATAATGAAGGTAGTATTGAACGGACCAAGCCTCCCAATACTATCACACGAACGCGGGTGTCCCTGAAGGCTGTATTCTATGCCCTACGCTTTTCCTTATCTATATTAACGATCTCCCCGATGTAATAAGATCCAAAGCAGGAAAAATACGCTGACGAAACAACGGTTTACTCTCGTCTCGATCAAAAATCTGCTGAGGTTGAAAAGCAAACCTCGCTGCCGACCTTGAAAAGGACCTCTAATCCGTGGTGGACTGAGGTCAGAAATGTCTCGTAAATTTTAATGCTTCCAAAAAGAAGCTGCTATCTATTAACCATCACAGACAATCCTTCCTCCCACCCATTAACATGGATCAGTGTGCCCAGTAGTCAGATACGGCCATGATGGTACTCATATAAAGTAAATACTTTAATTCTGAACAAATCTATTCGTCGCGTATTAAAAGAAAATTCTCTTGGCTTTCTTTGATTAAATTGAAAGCTGAATCATGACTGCAGGATAGAAAAGACAAACTGATTTAACGAATCAACAAGAAATTTTTGCAAAGTCTTTCAAAGAAACTCTGATTATTAGAAAATTGAACGTCTAATTGTATAGACAATTAAATTAGTCCCTCTGAAGCAAACCTTTATTACTGAAGAAATAATGAAAACTTTATGCATTATCACAATTACCAGTTATAGCTCTTTAATATCAAGTCACTTTTAAAAGTAGTCTGATAGTTGTATTTCAATTCACATCAATATAGTCTAATAATAACGCATTTTTCACAACAAATATCTATTTTTATAATCTCCTCCATTAATCTCATATATTGAATATTAATGAGATAAAAAAAGAATCTAACAACGATGTTAGGCTACAGACTTATTGATACATCTTCCCACATAGCTGAGAAAAAAGCAATAGAGATAAACAATAAATCGATGAACAAATAGACAGACAGATTAGATGTGGTTGATAGCAGGATTATACCAACAATATCCTAAGTAAATTCGATATTGTCTCGGATCCTTTTGTAATGACGTACATATAACATTAATGATTTACAAACTAATGCCAACGCTGCACTCATAGATAACGAACTCCCTGGTCATTGAGATGGTTATTTCTCGCAGGAATGTTTAATTCCATCGCCGTTGGACATTTTGATCGAATTAGCAAGAGACAGTTGCCAGCACAGATTGGTCAGTAAAAGCAAACAAGTTATGCACCAATGTTTTTCAAGTTATCAATCTACATAACAACGAACTCTTTAGTATTTGGAATATTTCGGCTGATAGCTGCATATTGCTGTCCAAACGACGGGCTTCTTTATTCTAATTAGAGTCAAAGAGTCATAGACACAGAAACAGCATGGTGACAATATTATGAAAGTATACTGTCAGAATTAAACACATTGACAATGATAAAGGAAAAAAACTGCAAATGTAAAACAGTATTTATCAATTTACTCACATCTACTTACCAGATTGCGTTCAAATGCATATATATATATATATATATATATATATATATATATATATACGCTCTCGCACTCTGATTGAGCACTGTGGAAGAATGTTAGAGTTTGAAAAACAGAAGCTACTCTAGCATTTACGCATCGTTCATTGAGTAATGAATTCGATCACTCTTAGCCACTGGCGTGTTTACATGTCATATCACACGCTAAAAGTCTGCCTTGTTCATAGCTGGGAGGTAGCATCGCCGACTGATGACAATTCGGTGTGGTTTCAATCCTGGCTAAAAGTAATCGAACGTCTAACCCTACTGATGAGCTGTAATACCGCGAAACAGATCAGTCTGCGGATGCATATATATATATATATATGTGTGTGTGTGTGTGTGTGTGTGTGTGTGTGTGTGTGTGTGTGTGTGTGTGTGTGTGTTACGTATAAAATTTCATATATCGAATGATTATTTAAATATATATACACACTTATGAACGTCCAATAGTATATAAATACAAACGCATGTTCGGAGCCTGGGAATACAGAACTAGGTAATTACATCGGCAAGTATTTTTTTGTTTTCAAATATAAAGTAATTTATAAATATTCTGAATTATTCAATGTATATATATTGATAAATCCGTAACTTAACTAAAAAATGACTTTATAAACTCATATTTATTTTACAACCGTTTCCCTTCTAATCCAATGCACTCAATCCAAGGTTTCACAGCTAATTAATTTGACCGAACATTAACCAAGAAAAGTTTGGGAGGAAAATTTAATTAATAAATATGTCAAGTTACAAAATTATTGTAAATATCAGATATTTCCCATACACTCGTAGTTACTAAGAGTAATGAGCCATATTCTGCTAGTCTAGTTGATCTTATCTTTGACTTATTGACAAGGCTAAAGACTAAAGTTTTCTTTACTACTGTACCCATACCAAGCGTGTAGAAAGAGATGAATTCATGATTTTTAAAGTATATTCGTTCGAAGTGAGTGCAAGAGATATTGCTGTAATTTGCACTCCGATTGCTGATATAATATTTCACATTCATTACCGTCTGCCTCTCATGAATTCTATCTATTTATCTATCTGTGTGTGTGTGTGTGTGTGCGTGTGTGTGTGTGTGTGTGTGTGTGTGTGTGTGCATATGTAAATTCACAGCAACATTCAGGAATATAAATGGTCTGTCTGAAAAGTAACAGGAGTTAGTATGTTGCGGGAAATATGGGCGAAAGAGGGATAAGCAGGTTGTGTTATTATCTAAGAGTATATCACAGTAATGTTATCTTTCTGTAACCATTGCATTTTTCGCGTGAGTTTGTGGCAGGACAAATCGTGGTTGCTTTACCACAACAATGTACCTGCTCACAACCACCTATCCGGCTGTTCTTGTCCTAGAAGGAACTTACTCTCTATTCACCTAATTTTCCCCTGTGTGACATTTTTCTTTTCCTCAAGCCGAAACAGATCTTAAAGGGGAGCCACTTTGAAGGTGTGGAGTCCATAACGATGGCCGTAATAACCTAGCTAAAGGGCACCAAAAAAAAATTATTCCAGCGGTGGATAAAAGCGTCACATAGAAAGATAAAAATGTGCATTAGACTCGAGTGGTTTAGTTTGGAGAGGAAACTATATAATATATTGTTTGGAATTGAAATAAATTGTTTGTGACACCAGTCCCGTAACTTTTCGGCACAAACTTCGATTATTCCACCATATGAAAGAACATCTGCATATTGTTTTACAGATAAACACTTTTTGTTTGTGTACGTATGTTTTGGACACACACACACACGCGCATATATATATATATATATATATATATATATATATATATATATATATATTGATTTGTAAACGTGTTATTCCGCAACCTAGGTTTCTATTTTGCTGTGTCTTCAGGCGATTTACAATAACTGATTTTACCATTTTTAAACGCTCACATAACAGGGATCATTTATGCACACGCAATTTTCAAAATTAGGAGAAGTTAGTTAAAGGTCTTACAAGACTTGCATCCATTATTGTATGATCCTAGTAGGTATTTATTAGTATGGTTACAATTGGACGGTGCCTGGGTATGACGATAAACTGCATCCGGCAGCAAGGTCTCTGATTGGGAGGTTGCCAGGAGCATGTAACCACCTCTTAATTGCTGTTGTTCTCAGGTCCACCCTGACCCGGAGTGGTAGTACTTGTTAGGGACCCAACTATGAGCAAATAGTTTATCCCCAAACTGGGGTCAAAACATTATGAAAGTATAAAAATACACTTTTAAAGAAAAATATACATTTTTGAATGAAAATAATTATTACCAGCAATACATTTTTTAACTAAATGTCATTTTCAGTTTTCTAAAATTAAAAAAAAGATTAAAAGAAAATCTATTCATCAAATACTGACTAAATCAACCGTCTCACTATAACCGAACATTAAAAACAAATACCTTAATTCCCACCTTTTTGGCATTGAATAACCCACAGAGGTGTTGATATGCCGTTAAACAAAAATCAAACTCAGTACAATTGGACATAATTTCTGTTCTTTCATTTAGTATTTCATTTACCAGATATCAATCAAGAGGTGCGTGCATCAAATTTTTTTTTCCTTCTTGTGAGTAAAAACAAGCTAATAAATATAGTAAATCCAATTTTCTTAGGTCGGGGAGAGTCTTACGGTAGTTGCCTTTGCATAAAACGTAGCCTCACATAAGACACCCGCTAATTTGCATGAATACGGTGTGGAAAAATAATTACGTTTGATCATATATTTGTTGAAATATATTTTAAAATATGTTTGTATGATTTTGTGCATGTAAATACAATATCGTAATAGTCTAAAGGAAATAAAGTATGAAATCATATATTGTAAATTTAAGGTACAAAAGAAAATGAATGAAATTTGTCAAAGCAGAAAAGAAAAAGTGTTACATTTTTATCAATCAATATTGTTACATCTAAACAAAGCAAACTGACATAAAGCGATTAGTAAAGTAGAATAAATGTGAATGAGTTCTTATAAATAATTACATTACATTTAGAAAAACAACCAGTAATATACAATAGATGTTAATTAAATCTTATAAATAATTACATTACATGCAGAAAAAGGAACAAGTTAAGTACAATAAATGTTAATGAATTCTTATAATTAAATTACATTAAGAAAAAGAAAACCTCTAAAGTACAATAAATGTGAATTAATTCTTATAAATAATTGCCATACATGTAACCAGTAAAGTAAAATAAATGTAAAATGGATACTTATAAATAATTACAGTACAATCCGACAAAGTAAAATATTTTACTGAAGACAGCATACAACAGGGAAAAGATTGAATGCATTCTAACAGAAATTAGTATTTCAGCAAACAGTACATACAACTAGACTTATTTTATTATTAGTAACACAATTTACTGTAATAATTTGACTTGATTTCAATATTTTATTACTAGTAACAATTTTTATATCGAGTGGATTCAGGGTCGGCTCCCTTCTATCTGTAATTCGGCTGTACTAGATACAAGGCTGTGTTTTGGTACATTTTAAAATAAAAAAAGTTATATGCGAATGTAAATAAGGCATTCACATAAAGACTATCACATAAAGACTATCACATAAAGACTATCACATAAAGACTATCTAAAACCCTAATCTGTGGACATATCATTTGATACTAAATGTCTAGAATTTTCATGAACACTTGAATAACTATACCAATTTTCTTATTAAATACATATGTTGAAAGTGAATTTATTTAGTAAAGTTGGCATTACTCAATATCTCTCTACTGACGACAAAGAAATGTAAATTTTCAAGTTGACACACTAATTCAAATATCGTTTGATTAACTGTTTATAAATGTTTGGTCATTGTCAAAAAATCTATTTCCAAATTTTAAATAAAATTCGAAAATTTAATCAAATTTATATATATACGCTCTCGCACTCTGATTGAGCACTGTGGAAGAATGTTAGAGTTTGAAAAACAGAAGCTACTCTAGCATTTACGCATCGTTCATTGAGTAATGAATTCGATCACTCTTAGCCACTGGCGTGTTTACATGTCATATCACACGCTAAAAGTCTGCCTTGTTCATAGCTAGGAGGTAGCATCGCCGACTGATGACAATTCGGTGTGGTTTCAATCCTGGCTAAAAGTAATCGAACGTCTAACCCTACTGATGAGCTGTAATACCGCGAAACAGATCAGTCTGCGGATGCATATATATATATATATATATATATATATGTGTGTGTGTGTGTGTGTGTGTGTGTGTGTGTGTGTGTGTGTGTGTTAGTGTGTGTGTGTTACATATAAAATTTCATATATCGAATGATTATTTAAATATATATACACACTTATGAACGTCCAATAGTATATAAATACAAACGCATGTTCGGAGCCTGGGAATACAATAATTATATCAGTGAAAGATTTCGTCCAACAGACATCTTAATTTGTCGGTAAGAAAGCGATAGGGTGCATCTTTTAGATAAAATGGTTTGATCATAAAACGAAAACAAGGAAAAATGAATGAGAAATGAATGCCATCAGTGGCATAATATAGACAACCTGTGTGATTTCATTTGTGTGTTCGAATTTAAAAAATATATGTAAAATTAAGAAACCTTGAAAATTTAACGGTTTTTGTATATGAATTTTCTGACGAATTTTTATTCTTAAATTAATGATTGAATAAGCTCCTTGCATGTTTTACGCCTATAAAATTATTTACTAGGTCTGCTGCTAAGAAAGTTGGTTAACTGCATCATGTTAGACACTGTTCCTCGCCAGAAACTGGTTGGCACGTTTTGAAGTCTACCATTCATCCATACATTGAATGTTGCTGTTACATCTGGCTTGGTAATTCTACTATGTCTTGAGAAATTCTTGATAAAATTCCAAATAATCTGCCATATTATCGGTTCTGACATAACAACTCTACTTCAGTTACATTCCTACTGCCTTAACGTGGTTTTCCTATACATTTCTATAAATACTTTCATTGCAATTGTTCTGATGAGCTTTCTTTTTTGGTACCTCGATTTAACGAATTTAAATGCAGTACTAGACTGGAATCCTTTTACAGTTGAAATTTGTAGATGTAACCGCAAATTCTATACTAACAGGTTTTTTCTTTCGTACTTACTGAACTCTCCTCCGGTTTCTTGCTTTCCAGTCAATTTTGATTTTCAAAAATAAAAATACTATGTCAAATGTTATTTCCTTTCTCATAATGTCTTTCTTTTGCTCATATTTTTCACATTCAGTAACCAGTTGCGTCAGAGTGATTTTATTACCTTGCTTTAGGTGAACCAATGTTTTTAAATCACAGTGAAAATTCTCTTATTGCATATTTAACCACTTCAAAAAAAAAACATTGCAGTAGCAATTACAAGTATAATACGTGAACATTATAGCAATACTATTATTTATAGTCATGCAAAATTTTAAGAGGTAAGAGGGTAAAATTAATGGAAAATTGACTAGACTTTCCATTTCAGTGAATCATGACAGCGTTATAACCTCCCCTTTGTTTCTTTTTTCTTTCTTATATTTGCTTTTTTTCCGAGAAAAGTTAAACAACGTCTCTGATATATTTTTCTTCTGTTTTCCCTCGCAATCAAAACAAAACGGTCCATTATTTGTCTGATGTAATGACACAGCGCAAAGCACGTGCTAACTAATGGAAGAACAAGCGGAATTATAATGATTCTCAATTTCATTGTTTCACGATCAGCATCAACGAGGTGCTTGAAAAAAATGTCCTCGATAATAACAAATTTACGTTAGTATAATTTTGAAGTTGGTATTGATTTTTCTAAATCTCAAGTGAAAACTATATATGGTGATTCAATTGTGCAGACTTATCCACATCTTTTACAAATATATCCAAGCGATATGAAGGCCAAAATTTTCTGGGAGCATAATCCTGCCTCGTATTGGTAAACTCGATATCAATTTGCTCTATGAACAACGAATGCTGACACCATAGGCGAACTATCTCTTAATGCGCCCAAGAAATCGCGCCTTTGGACTTCGTTCCAGTAATTGTCTAACCATCATCCATTGCTAAATATTTGAAGAAAGAGTGAGTCGTCAGTGATGTAGGTCGGATGATTGATATCGATTAGCTTTGTGCTTCTCTCAGAACAAATGAATCTGCGCGCTGTCTGTACATCGACTTTGTTGTATCGATAATGACAAGTTGGAAAGAACTCAGTGTTTGAATTACACTAATTATATAAGACATTGCCATGGATTTTCCTTGAAGGCAATAAAAAGACAGGGGGGTTTCGCAAAAGTGATTTCAAACGGAAGCCAATAGATTAAGATGTGTCAGATTCTTACAGTTTCTTCCAAATTGAAATCTCTGATAAATATTGGTTCCAGTAACATTTACTTGGGAAAGCAAAACTGTTCAATATATATATATATATATAAAATCAAACTTTGATTTTAATGGCTAATTTTCAGAGAATCAAAATAAATCGTGGTCTACAAAAGGATTAATAAAATTGTATCTGGATTTGTGCATTGTTTTTGATAAATAATATTTAAAATATAATGACATACATATATAAGGAAAAAATTAATTGCTATTCATTCATCGCCGATATATTTTATGTAGGTATATAAATTTTAAACAATAGACATTGTTTTAATATCATTTATTGATTTCCATGTGTTTTTCCTAAAAGGTAACGTATATCTGGATTCAATGAAATATTTGTCTATACATAGGTTTCAGCGCTGCCAAAATTCATTAGTCATTTTCATTTTTTAAATTAATTTTTGAGCTAATATTATTTCAGAATTTTTAAGGAAGGACTACAACTACACAGTGATGTTACATGCAACGTTATTTTCACCGTGAAGATACAGGTTTAAGTATTCTGAGGGTAGTGACGGTCGATTGGAGGGATGTTTAGAAGTTTGTTTACCATTGGAAATAGTTACAAGGAAAAATGAGATTAATGTGGGGAAAGTATAGATAAAAAATGTCTTTATCTCTCAAACAATCAGTAAAAATGTTATAGAATTATTGTGAAATGTGTTTTCTAAACAGTCTCAACTTCAGCCAAGACAACATGGAGGAAGAACACTTACGTAGAAATTCACTGTACGGGGATAATACTCACATACTTTTAAAAAAAAAACTTTTTAATTTTCATATAAAATAAATACATTTTATGAAATGTCTGTTAATTTCCTATAGCAGTAATTAATAAGTAACCATGAATTATTTTAGATTTTTAATGAAAATACACAAAAATAAATCACGGAACAGTGATATTAATGCTAGAATTGTTTTCACTGTGCAGGGACTGTAATGAAATGAGTAATAATAATGGTTCTTTTTTTATGTTCCGTGTCCCCTTAGAACATAAGCGATTATGACTCTCCACAATTTCATGTACCTTGTAGCTCATAACAAACATTGTGTTTCTGTTATTTTTGAGTAGATAGACTAAACTATCGCCCGGTTCACACTCCACCCACGTCTATTGAACAGGTGAAGGGGCTCATCCTTTGTTTCCTGTTTAGGATGCGGTTTCCGGTTTTCTCTTTTCCAATCTTCTCACTTTTTTTTCTCAATTGGAGTAGATAGACTAAACTATCGCCCAGTTCACACTCCAACCACGTCTATTGAACAGGCGAAGAGGCTCATCCCTTGTTTCCTGTTTAGGATGCGGTTTCCGGTTTTCTCTTTTCCAATCTTCTCACCTTTTTTTTCCATTTGGAGTAGATAGACTAAACTATCGCCCGGTTCACACACCACCCACGTCTATTGAACAGGTGAAGAGGCTCATCCCTTGTTCCTTGTTTAGGATGTGGTTTCCGGCTTTCTCTTTTCCAATCTTTTGACTGCTATGTAGCCCCCTGCACATCAGTGGCGTTACCGCCTTGCTCGGGGTGATATGATTAAAAAAAAAATTCTTCTAAGCCCTATTCCACCGTTGATAGTCATGCGTTGTTTTTCTTTGTTTCTCTTGCCCTTATCTGTCCCGGAAGTATCAGATTTTCTAAGGTCCCCTTCCTCAATGTGTGCACTACAAATCTCAACTCTTTCTTCCTGTTTTTAAATATTAGTTTCCTTTTTTCTTTCTATTTTCTCTAAACTTTTGTCATTGCTCCTATGCTCGGTCCACGGTAGCCATATTTTAACGATAAATTAACTGTAAAATTAAATTAACCAATATTTTTGATTCATTGGTGTTATTATATACCAATTCAGGGCATATAGTTTATTATAGGAAATATTTAAAGATTAGTGTAAAGTAGATAATCTTCTCTTTGTTTTTCTTTGATGACTGGCACCATAAGTGAAAATGGAAAATGATTCAAAATAGTGATCGCGGAGAATGAAGGTCATAGGTTTCTTTCTTATTATTATAATATCTGGGATTACCTTTGCATTCATATCAAGATGGTCAAGAACTGACAAACGTGCACTATATAAATCATAACTCTTATGAATATATATATATTTTTTTAATCATATCACCCCAAGAAAGGCGGTAACGCAACTGATGCGCCGGGGGCTACGTAA
The DNA here is from genome assembly GCA_037127315.1 of Ascarosepion bandense. Classification (NCBI taxonomy): domain Eukaryota; kingdom Metazoa; phylum Mollusca; class Cephalopoda; order Sepiida; family Sepiidae; genus Ascarosepion; species Ascarosepion bandense. Next base: position 2,279,404 of record JBBBDQ010000191.1, read on the forward strand.
GAGTGAAAAGATTAGAAGAGAGAAAGCCGGAAAACCACATCCTAAACAGGGAGCAAGGGATGAGCCTCTACACCTGTTCAATAGACGTGGGTGGAGTGTGAACCAGGCGATAGTTTAGTCTATCTACTCCAATAATGCGGGAGCGAAAGAATTATTTGACTGAGTATTAAACTATTTAGTTAATACGAATAAATTTGTATAATAAAATATACATCAAGATATATAAACCGTAAAAATATCAAAATTGAGAGAGACGGAACTCAGTTAAACAGATTAATAAGGGCGAGGTGAAAATTACCCCTGAAAAAGCGAATTTTTGAAAATACATGACAGAACACTCACTCACTCACTTGGTCGCTCGCTCGCTCGCTCACTCGCTCACTCAAATAGGATTGTAAATTGGACTGGAAAGATAGATTAAAAAAAAATAACCCGCCCCACGAAGAAATTGAAAAATATACATGTGACAAAAAGCGACAAAAGCGCAGTGACAAAAAGGACAAAAAACATACAATTGACAAAGAAGGTTCGTTGTATTTGATTTATATCGGCTCGGAAAGACAAATCGGGGTGCCGAGTTCGAATCCCAGTTGAATTTCTTGCAGTCACTTAAAGACAAATACCCTTGGGAAAGGTATTAATCCGTCTCTTCCTTCCAGTTATGGGTTTAAATAATAGGACAGATTGGGTTCTAAATCCTTGGCTGGCAACCAGTCTACCACAGAATGCAATGGCAACCTACTGCGGGATAATCTTCTGCCCAGTCAGTCATGTCTCTTTCCAAACATGATCACCAGAAGCGTGTATCACGTATGACACTTAACTGACTGTATTTGAGGAATTAAATCAATGAATGGTAAGCAGAAAAACAAAACAAGGAAAATTTAAAGATTAATGACAAAATCAATTTTCGCAGTAAATTTTACCGATATCTAACCTGAGAAAAATTTAAGCAGAAAAATGTAAACCCAAAACTAAGACAATTCCTAGGAATGTAGGAAAAAAACATAACTGAAAAGCAAGATGTCGGGTGAAAAAAGCGAGTTGTACAAACTAAGAAATGGAATGTATATAAAAAAATAGTTATATACATTCCTAGGAAAATTAGAATCTCGATGTGTAAAGTACGAGTGACTGAATTACTTCATGTATTCTGGCTTTAAAAATCTTATAATAAAAGATAAAAAAATATCCAAATGATTTGTAGAGAAAAAGGGTTACATAAAAGTTGACACTCTGATGTAAAAAGAAATCACTACGCAAATACACGCAAATAACTTTTTCATACACGCAAAGAAGTTTTTATACACGCAAATACACGCAACCTTCTTCTGAAATTAAGTACCAAAAAAAAAAAAAGCACACGTAGTAATTTCTGCAAAGTAAAATTTCTTCCTACGCCTAAAATTCGTTCAGCAGCGAATGACTTTCATTAAGCAGGTAATGGCTGACAAAAAAAGCTAGAATAGGTCCGATATTTTCCTGGTTGTTAACATAAAAAAGATAGGTTTCTTCAATATCTAATTGTTTTTAATTTGAGTTCAGCATATACATTTGCACGGAAATAAGACTATTTTGGAAAAATGTGAAGGGATATTAGCCTTCGGGTCCTAAAACGAAAATTTGCTAATCTAGCAACCATCTTAGATCTTTTATGTTTTACGGAGCAAATGGAACAATCGGCTTCATTGACCAAAAAGTGCGCAAGGGAAAATTACTGAACTTAAAATCAAAAAGATGTGTCGACCTGGCTTCCTTGTAGATATGTGTCCTTAGAAAGTTTGAATGGCGTGGCTTAAAAAATGTAAGCGTGCATAGGGAACAGTCACACACAGGCTCACAGATTGTCTTTTATATATATAGATTCACAAAATAAAAATAATAATCGAAAAAGATGAAGACCAAAATAAAAAGATAATAATTACATGCTCTATCAGAGATTAAATATGCTTAAAATCTTTGCTCAAAGTCAAGAGGTGCGTTTAACTGCGAGCGAAATACGTTTAACCGGTCGCAATAGAATGACAGTTATTTTTAAGAACACTATCTAGATTAATGTCTATGACGATAAAACTGTTCAAGTTCAGCTTGTTGAATTTTAAATAAAAAATATAAGTTGTATTTCGGGTAGTTTGTGTTAAATTCCTTGACATTTAGGTTATAATGATGTGTCTTAGCCATTTAAATGACAACACAAAATTTGAATCTTTCATACCTTATATTTTATTCGACAATTTCCCTGGATCATTCAATACGTGAGCAAACCTGTCGCATCTTAACGTCCAAAACATTGACCCTATATTCTGTATGTGGTGTGCAATAAATCCACTACTAGACGGCTGTTTATATAACTTTCTGTATCACATATCCACGCCTGCACATCAGATGCATCCTTATTCGGTGGCCGCGGCTGATTCAAGGTCAACTCTCTTTGATGTCTACTTCGATGGTCTGGTGTGAACTGCGTGCAATGTTTATTTCGGCATCACACTATACGGTCACTGTGCCCTCTGGATCTTCTGCTCGGATATGCTTCCCATTAAACCACACGGGTACCGACTGGGATATGACGGGTAGTAAAAGCAAATTGCAAAATAAATGGTTCTTGAAAATTTGAGAAGCCAAAAATTAAAAGAAAAAAAATAGTCCGGAAGAATTCATAAAATAAACTGAAGGAATTGAGAACGAAATAAATGTGGTATAATTGCTAATGAAAACAGCAGGAAAAGGAAAGCGAAATTAATTGTAATTAAATTTAAGCATTCACGTTGGTCGATGAGACTGGACCTAATAATCATAAACAATGGCGTAAAATAGAACAATGAATAGGTGTCGTTATTCTAAAGTTGGGTTTCTCTTATTGGGAGAATACTTTGTAGGGGCTTGTATAATTCACCCGGACAATAAATAAAAAGGAAAATGCACTACAAATAAAGTAAAATAAACTTTTGTTTATTTTCGTTAAATAAAATAAAAGAATTATTTTTTTATACAAAAATATAGTTGTCCGTAAAGCTGTAGAAAGGAAGAAAGAAAGAAATTGGGAATGTGAGAAGGAAAGGAAGGACTATGTGTTGCGAGCAAGATGAGAGAAAGAGAGGGTGAAACAATGTTCGTTGATACGTGATACTGTCTGTTGTGTGAACTGCTGAATTCTCTCTCTATGTGTGCTCCAAGCTGTCCGTTCCGCTCTATGTGTTTCGAGCTGGCTGTTCCTCTCTGTCTGTTTCGAGCTGGCTGCTCCTCTGTGTGTGCTGAATGTTTCTACTTTCCTTTTATTTTGATGGTGAGGCTCCGGGAGATCAAGAAATGTGTTTCTTATATCGAGCTCTGATTGGTCAAAAATTCATATTTTTGACCACGTGGTGTGTTTTCCACTACGTCCGAGCTTTTGGGTGCACCGTCCTTGTTTTTGACCCCAAAGGGTTTGGTAAGGGGTGAATGCCCGCGCAATTGTATTTTTAGACATACACGTGGTGTGAATTAATTTTATTGTGTGTGTGTGTATGTTGAGTTTGGAAAATAAAACAAGAAACAGCACAAGTTCTTGTTAAATTAATCTTATAATCTCAATATTTTTTAAAAAACATATAGTTCTATTCTATTAGCAACAAAATTTAAGATCAATCGGTGAAACAAAAATGAAATCGGAAACAGAGAAACAGAAACCCTTACCTTTTCGAATTAAAAATAAAGCAGCAAGCAGAGATGATCAATCAAGTTTTAAAGCTACAAAGATTGACAAATTGTACAAAAACTAGATAAATTCATAAAAATAAATATAAAAAAGTAATATAAAAAACGAGTTACGAATTATTATCGTCTTGGATGATATAATTTGCATCTTCGGGTATCCTGATTGGCATAGTCAGAATATTTAAAAAAATCTTCCTTTTTTTCAGCTGTTTGTTATATATAATAACGACAGAGATTGATTGACTTGGTTTGACGGCTTATCGACCTTCTGCAGGTTACGTAAAGTAAGATAATATTTTTTAGATTTAGATATTTTTGTTGGTGGGTTAATAATTATTTTCTATTACAAATCCTACTAATTAATGCAGAGTTGGGTGGGGACGAGAATATAGGAATTCATACATAAATATTTGCGCGTACAATACCTGATATTCCCAAGCGTTCAGCTTTATAGGTATTAGCCAGGCTCGACGTAGCTTAACTTCAGTGAGTGTACGGGATCAGTGTTTCAACGTGGTATAGTTGTAAGTCAGGTAACTATATAGAAACCGAATCTTACATTCAATCCGCTGTTCATTGTTTGTATTTGTGCATTCTTGTAATGCTGCTCCTTTTATTGCAAAAGCAATTCATGTCATGGCCTCAGGTAGCAGAATGCACTTAACCAATATAAAAATCAGATTTGGAATGTTGCAGCACCAAAACTAATTTTCTTATTTTCTCATAGTCAGAATCGTCGGTTAAGAACTGCATTGAAGAATAAAACATTTGCAAATAATAAGTGGGCCAATGGTCACGAAGGTATCTGAAATTTTAATTAACTCTTAAATTAAATGACGTCATTTACAGGATGCAATTTTTATAAGAATTTAATAAAGATATTAAATAAAAAAAAGGCCGTCGTTAATATTGGCTCACTTTATATAGATACAAATTCTAAGCAATGATTAACTCTGCAGTAACCTCCTGCTAGAATAGAACACATATCAAAAGACTTTGTTTAGATGAAGCAATATCACACAGTCGAATGAACTAATACAAGTTGTGTTTATCATGAACAACGGAATGGTAACAATCTGTCCGGTTTATTAAAAAAATATTTTATTTTCCATAATTTTAACAAATATAGAATGCTCTTGAATAAAGCTACATGATAACTGTAGACAAAACAGATCAATAAACAAGGTTATAATTATAAATGTAATATAGTGATTCCGTAGACAGTCCTGTTTAGCAGTATCACAGATCATCAGTACGTTAAACATACGATTACTTCTAGCCGGGATTGAAACACAACCGATTTTCTATCAGTCGGAGATTCTATCTCTAAGCTATCTGTGAATGAAGGCAGCTTTCTGTGTTTTATATACACAATATACACAAACGCCAGTAGCCAAAAGTTTTCAGTTTCATTACAGAAGAACAATTCATTGCAGAGAAAAATAAAATAAAAAAAGAGTCACGAATTATTGTCGTCATGGACTATATAAATTTGCATCTTCGTGCATCCTGGTTGTCATAGTCAAAACATTTATACAATCTGCAAGAGAGGTGAGTAGCTACTGTTTTAAAATGTACCATTCCCCCAGAATGCTCAATCGACGAGTGAGAGCGTAAATAATCATCCATCCGCATATATATATATATATATATAATAATGATAATAATTATAACAATATTAATAGTAACAATAATAATTCTGTTAATACTAGTAATTATCAGACCATATTTAAGTTCGTTTTGAAAAACCCACCGAGAACGAACTCGGAGGGAAAAGGAGGGGAAGTAAAAAAAGAAACAAACGAAGTACATGAGCAAAAGTCAAATACGCGTAGGAAAGAAAAAAAACCCAAGACGAAAACCCTAACATTAAAGCGCTCAATACGAAAGTAGAGTAACAAAGACAGAAACTCTAAGTAAGACCCAATCTGTCTCCGTACTCTCTCTCTCTCTCTCTCTCTCTCTATATATATATATATATATATATATATATATATCCCACATTATATCCTATTAATATAAACGCTATTTTTCTTGGCTACACGTATTTGAATGGTTATCCCTGATTTTTATTTTCTTGCACAGCGAAATTAATAAGAATCATCCTAATTTGAGGTCTTACTGAAAAAAGATTAAAAAAATAGAATAGCAACTGAAATACGTTTCCTCACTAATATATTTGAATAATATATATATATATATTTATATATACTTACGCACTATTATACTTTGATAGTATATATATATATATATATATACTATCAAAAACCTTATAGTGCGTAAATTAATGAAGAAATGTAAAAATATTATTGGCGTATTTTATGCCGAGAATAAAGTTCTTTGTAAAAGAAACTGTTTTGCTTAAAAAGAAATACCGTAAATTCAATAAAACATTAGATTATTCCGAATATTTTTTTAATTTTGTAAGATTGCTGAGCAATTAAAAAAAATATATAAAACAGCAATTTTTACAGATATATCCCCCATACAAAAATCCCAAACATAATCGATCGAAATAGTTGTCAGCACATTAGAAAAACACCCAACTCCGTGTCAAGAATTGTTTACTGCTATATTTTAAACTACAATTGTTTCAAATCATACTAATTAAACTGTAAATCAACTAATCTTTCACAGATAAAGTTTCAGAAAAGTATATTTTCTGAAACTATATATATAAAAACTCAAGTTTTCTGGTAGTTTCATGCCTGAAGCGATCTTCAAACCGTGTTGTGTTCATTTCTATGCCCATATAGTGAACACTTTTTACCGTAAATACTCTTTATTTTTTGTCCATTTCAATCTTTCCCATTTTCTGAATGTATCTTAAATACTTGGATAGGACCATATTCAGGAACATAGAGATTCGCGAATTCATTTCTGGTTGATATCCGTTTATTACTAGCTTTTTGTGATTCACAGAAATCCCATTTATATACATAAAACAAATCTAGCTTAAAGCTATGTTTATAAATAACCAAGTGAAAATCGAAATCCTTTGTGAAGTCTTCCAAATATTACATCACTCCCTGGAACTAATTTCCTCTCGCTATTCTCCGGAATGTGCTCGTATTATAGTAATATGAGTGATACATACTTGAAAACAGCCAGTGGCACATTGAGACTGTGTCCGAGAGGATAACATGGGAGATTCGAGCCAAAGTAATTTAGAAAACACATTTTCGTACTGCTGCACTGAGAACAGAATTATAAATTCAGTAGTATAATCATTTGAAAACATAGTCTCTTTTTGATCAGTTGTGTAGTCAGGCCAGTAAAGAAGAGATTGTATAAATAATTTTGTTCTCTCTTTGTGTCTGTCTTTCTCTGAGGTACCTTCTTTTTCTTACCCTGTATTCCTTAGGCGCATAAAGGCAGTGATAACAGACGTACAACAAACATCATACATTAATTATAAAATGTACATTCGAATTTCAAGATAGCTGGTAAATACATTTCTGAATGTACCAACAAAGTAACGCCTTGCTCGTAGCAATACGAAGCGTAGTTTAATACCCATTTATGACAACCTGTTATTCCAAACGCATAGGGGTGTACGGGGATCACATTAATATTTTCTTGATTACTTTTTCTAGAACAAAATGGAAAACTTATACAATATTGACACTACGCACCTAAGCATATACGTACGCGCGCACATGCACACAGACAAAGACACAGACACACACAAATATACATATATATATATATATATATATATATATATATATATATATATGTATGTATGTATACTTTTCTCCTTCTCTCCCGCTATCGCTCTCTCATTTTATAATGAATTGACAAATTATCTGGTCGATATATACAGTAGTCTAAGGAATTATAGCAGTACAATATAAATCTGTATTCACCTTCAATATTCCCCTCTCCCTTTTTCTTTTCTGTCACTTGTCTCTTTTACTGTTGGTATATGTCTTTATTCATATATATATATATATATATATATGTGTGTGTGTGTGTGTGTGTGTGTGTGTGTGTGTGTGTGTGTGTGTGTGTATGTGTGTGTGTCCTCAAAAGAAAGAAATTCATAAAATCACATGAAAAATTACATAAAAAAACATCACATATGTCTGTCATTCTTTATTAAACCTGCATAAAGGAGAGATTGCTGCCCAAATATACAATATACGTAGGTCTATATAGATATGTATGGAATTTATGTATATGTATGTGTGTGTGTGTGTGTGTGTGTGTGTGTGTGTGTGTGTGTTTTAATGCATATCTTCTTATGCATCAAATAATGGAAAATAGATCCTTGCTTATTCTGATTATGTGAGCAGTAAAACATGTAGGGTAAATTGTAATTTCTCTACAAAGAGGGACGCAGTTTCGATCCCTGTCGGAGAATACCACGTTTTCTTTACTAAAATGTCTCAAATGCACAGGCCGATAGACGTAATACACATTAATAAATATGAATGCCATGTCTATTTAAAATACGAAGTAGCAACAATAATTACATTTGAAGAATTAAAAATGTCGGATTAAAAATAAAAAAGTATTAATATATATGTGTATCTGATGACTTACACGCTTGTATATGGATGACTAATATATATATATATATATATATATATATATATATATATATATATAAAGTTTTGATACAACAAATAACCCTACATGGCAGCCTTTGAATTCAAGGCTGAATGCGACATTCCGACCAATTAGATAGCGTTATACACTTAATATGAAGGTCATTTTTTGAGGCAAATAGTAATCAATGTATCTGCGCTTTCTCTCTCTTTCTTTCTCTGTCTCTGTCTGTCTGTCTGTCTGTCTGTCTCTCTCTCTCTCTCTCTATCTATCTATCTATCAAATAGAAAAAAGCCGTGAGAAGTGAGGACATCATTGTCGTGCCTTTAAAAACTTCGAAGTTGGCATGATTTTGCTCAGCTAAGTGAAAAACTTCTCCAAATCAATCCTATTATCGCGCTTACTCAACCCCACAGCGAACACTTTACAACAAAAAAACTGCTTAGCCTAAATATCTTCTTATCAGTAAACAACTGAAGAAAAAATAATCTTGCCACTAAGCATAATCACAACTTAACACTATTTTTGTGTATTTCCGAAAACTCGACACCCCTACATACATACATAAATATATATATATTTATATACATATAAAAAATGCACATATACATATAGTCATCCGCAGACAGATCTGTTTTGCTGTATCACAGCTCATCAGTACGGTTAGACATCCAATTGCTTTTTACCCAGAATTGAAACCCGACCGAATTGGCGTCAGTCGGCGATTCTATCTCTGAGCTATGGGCGCTCGGTAGAAGAAGGCAGGCTCCGTTTTATGCAGGTTTCATTAAAAATGACAGACATGGTGTGATGGCTAAATTTTTATATAATTTTTCATGTGATTTTATGAATTTCCTTCTTTTGAGAACTTAAATTATGTAAAAATTATCCAAATGTTTGTTTGTTTATCTGACCGCTTTCGGCTATACTTTTAGCTATTTATGTCCTCAAAAGAAAAAAAATCATAAGATCACATGAAAAAATATGTGAGACTTAACTATCACATCTCGTTTGTCATTTTTAATGAAAAACACACACACATACACACACACGTATATATATATATATATACACGTACACACACACATATATATTTACACACATACGTATATATATACACATACATATATACATATATATATAAACACATATAAACATATATATATATATATATATAAACACATATATATACATATATATATATACACAGACACACATACACACACGCTCACGCAAACACACACACACACACACATATATATATATATATATAAGTTGTAAGTTAAAATGTATTTTTACAGTATTTATCTCTATTATTTTATATATAATATATTATATATATAATATATATATATATATATATATATATATATATATATATATAATAGAAATAAATAAATACTGTCAGAAAAATTCATTTTTAACTTAGAACGTTTTAGTAGTTTTTCCTATACATATTAAGACAGTATACGTGGATTATCATTATGCTATATATATATATTTCCGAAATGATGACAGACCTGTAAATGTTTTAAATTTATTGATGTATACATTTGAGAATGATCTTTGAGGAAGAAAGTAACAGCAGAATCAAACCAGAAGGGTAAGTAAAGAGAAGTAGAGATAAGATATGCAAGAAGGTAAATTCAAAGGAACAATCTCCAACGAAGTTGGCAGAAACAATTTATCATAACACCGGTATAACGAATTACTTTTCGTATTTTCATCTAGAGTCAAAATTGCAATTGGTAATACATATGAAAAGTATCTTTATCTAAATAATCTTGTAGTGGGACAGTATAAAGAAACTAATAAATAATTTCGTGTACTATCAAAGCGCATACATCAATACATATTACTTACAATCACTTCTACATATTAATTGACACCTAAGCACACGTACACAAACCAAGAAACTTAATGTAACTGCTGTTAAAACGGCTGCACTGAGAGAAGATTTTCGAATTTACAAATTTTAACACCCGTATGCATACTGCAAAGAGCAAAGAGAAGCGCGCACACGAACACAATCCATGTACTTCATCTTCATTCTAGTGTAAAGAGACGAACAGCGCCTGACAACCAGCAACTCCAAGTCTAAAATAGACATTCACAGAGGAGAAGGTCGGTTGAAATTAATTTCCATCCGGGCCAACCGCGCCTCGCTATGTACTTTGCTCGCTTTTAGACTTTCTGCTTGCCTCTTCTGGTCAATCGATAAAACCGAGGTATAAATAGATGTCTCCATGCGAGAAACATTGCGCTGGACACGGGCCCATTTCTATACAATCTATCGCCCGACAAATGTTACTAGCCAAGTAGGCAGGCAGACAGGCCGTCAGGTAGTGCAATTCAGCACCTCTCTCAGTTGGTTACAATTTCAGAAGAGATGAAGGATAGGCTGGTGATAGAAATGTATCAGGTTACATCGCAAATTCTAAGCTGATCAGGATCATTACAAAAAACTTTATAAGTAGTAAAAAGTATCTTTTGTATCTTCAATTCGTTGGTGATGATAGCTCTCCACAATTTCTCCCCCTTTGTATATTTAAGCTATATTTGTCTTCATACTATTCCTCCGATTTCCTGTTCGACCGTTCATTCACCTACTCGTTTTTTCCTTCTGTCCATCTTGCCTTTAATAATTCTTGTTATAAAAGTTTGAAGATACACAGTTATGACAAGTATTAAATTGAATATCACTAATATTCTAATATTAAGATATGTTAAAGAATGACCACTTAATCGAAATACAACATAGATATTTTATATGTAGTCTCACGCGCACGAGAACTAGTATTTAAAAGTAGTTCAGTTGTATTTTTTCCAGAAGTTAGTTTATACTGAATAGCAACTGGCATATGTATTGATTATGTTTTTTTTCGTAATTAATGGATAATTAATCCATAAACGATTCCTCATAGTATTTTTATTTTAGTTTTATGACTTCACATTTTAAGGAGCGAGAAAAAATATTTTTTTTGTATTAGCTGGGTGGGTGGGGGTTTAATAACTAGAAATGAAATCTTGTTATGGATTAATTATACATTTGGGATTTTCTTTGGATAGGACTTTTGTGGCACATGTGATTCCCCCAAACCATTAAATCTGTAACGGATACGAAACTTTAATGTAGCCTGTATGTTTTAAACTTTAATAGATGGTACCCATTTCTCAATATGAAAGTAGAATTTATTTAATGTATTTTATAATTAAATAAATAGAGGAGAAGTAAGTATTTTGACAAAGTTTATTGTCTTCTTTATTTTTTTTAATCATTTCACTCCTTGCAAGAGAATAAAGCCACTAAGAGGCAAGGGAATACTGAGTCTAATAGAATATTAGAAAAAATTATTAATGAGAGAGCTATAAAAGAACAAGGAGTAAGAAAAAAGAAGATAACGTTTGATAGTGAATTAAAATTTTTGAAGATCTAAGTTGACGGAAAAGCTAGTGGCTGGAAGAGATTCCACGTGCGAGAAGTGTGAGAAAGAAGAATCTGTTAATATAGATTTTATGGTTACATCAGGTCATTTTTAACTACAGAATGATGAGACCTAATAGACAATCTAGTACTGCGTTTAAATTCATAAAGTAAACTTTCCCAAAAAGAAAGCTTATCAGAACAATTATCAAGGAATTGTTATAAATACAATTTAGGAAACTAACTGTAGAAATCTTTTTTTGAAGCAGTAAGTAGTGCTTTTTATATAATATCCTTTCTGGATGATTTTCGATTTATAATATATAAGACTGTTTACTGTAGATTATATTTTTCGCTGGCGAAATATATTGATCTCGCACTAGCCAAAAACTGGCGGCGACTCAAAAAAACTGAAATAATGAAGGACAAGGAACTTTTTCAAGAATGTTCGAAATTCAGTGATTAAATGCTAACAATTTAATAATGAACATAATGCAGATAAATATCCTAAGAATTAAATACTCACGACAGCTCTACGCGAAACTTGATAACGCACGTTTCCTTTTTCATTTAATTAACATTTCTTATTCATATACTTAGTTATCACAATTACAATCATTCCTAAAATAAAAGTATGTAAGTAAGTTCGTGTGTGTGTGTTAGAGAGAGAGAGAGAGAGAGAGAGAGAGAGGGGGGCCTTGTATGCATTTGTGTGTGAACATGTAACACATGTTTACAAACACAAAAATGTAAACAGGATACCATACGCATAATGACTAAAGATTAGCAAATGCCTGGTTCTAAATCTCAATGCATCTTCTTCTTCTTCTTTATGTGCCATGTCCTTTCAGGACGTAGACAATCATGGACTTCTGCTTACGCCCATCCCTTGTTGCTCTTAACACTTTTCCTCTTGGTATCTCTCCCAAAACCCTCCGCCACCAACTTGCTGAAGCACATCAAGCTTTCCTTCCTCATTAAGTGTCCAAGAACTTCAGATGTCTTTTCCTGATGTTAATGTTTCCTTTTCGTTTGCAGCCTCTCCTCACATATTCTGTCCATGGTATGCTCAGCATCTTTTTGTAGAACAATATATCTGTTGCTTCGAGTCTCTCTATTTTTGAGAAGAACATTCAGAATTCACTGACACATAGAAGGATAGCTATCACATAATAGTTCAGTACTCTTTTATTTGTTTCCAACGAAATCTTCCTGGTTCTTAATACTTTGCTTAGCTTTGAAATGCGTACTTGGTCATGTCAATAAGCCTGCGTTATTTCTCTTTTTGCTGATGACCATGCATTCATTTTTCTTGAAGTTTATGTTCAGTCTTATTTTCTCGTTTTCCCTTGCCATCTTCTGTCGGGGGTCAAATTCTATAATTCAAGTCCTATTAGATTTTAGTTGTCAAGATTTAAAATACCTCAGAGCAAAGGCATCCAAATCAACGTTGGAGAAATGGCTGAATTTTATTCAGTGACCCCTAATCATTGAACTAAGCAACAATTAATCATGATCTCTATTTTGTTGCCATGTTTACCATCAGAGGAGTCGTTCAAGCAACGATGAACCTTTGAGATCATTTACCGTTCTGCTTCCACCTTGTCGCTTCCACTGAAAGAAATTAATCCATTCGTTGACTTCCTGTGTCTGCATCGTCTTCCTTTTGACATTATACCTCATTACGTGCTTCTTTTATAATCGGTTGACTCAGTGATATGCTTTTGTCAACGTTTTTGTCAGATATCGTTGAATGCTTTACAGAAAGATTCGTGTAACCCCGAAGGATAGCTGTCAGAATGTTATGCTTTAAAGTGTTTCATCCTGGCCTTTTACTATATTAATAGTTTTTGTAAATACCAAAAGTACGGGAAAATTATACCTCTTTTCCTTCTTTCCATATAAATCTTGAACTTCTTTTAATGTCTAAGATTAGTTATGTAGCTATTTACGCTTAAATAAATAACAAAGATGATTACAGAGTATCCGTGTAGATTTTTTGAAGTAGTTCATAGCATGTTGGCTAGATCATCGAAAAAAGTTTTTGATTGCAGCTTTCTTACTGCCAATAATATGAATTTCCTTTATATTTTTCTTAAAGGATAATGGGGTTGAAGGCGCAAAAGTGACTACAAACTCAAAGAGAATCACGAAAACACGCATACATACGTATTCTTTTAATTATTTAGATACAAGTAAATAAATAAAGTCACTAAGACGCAAGGGGTTACTGAGTGTCAGAGAATAGGAACAAAAACACTATTAAGAACAATAAAAAATAAGAAGACAGAAGATAACGATTGAGATTGCATTTAAATTTTGAACATCAAAGTTTACTGGAAAGCAGTCAGCAGGAAGAAAGCTCATTAAGCGAAAATTGATACAGAAGAAACTGTTAATATATAACTTACGGTTCCATCTACTAATCATTTCCACTGTAAAATAATGAGACCTTACCGCCAATCTAGTACTACAATTAAATTAATAAAGTCTATTCACAGAGAACAATTGCCATGAAAGTATTTATAGAAAAAGCACTGGGAAATTACGGTACAGCGGTAGAAAAATGACCGAAACCGAGGTGCCATTTCAGGACCAATAACATTGCAGATTTTATCAAGAATCTCTAAATATATAGCAGGAGTTCCAGACCAGCTTTGGCAATAATAACCGAAGCAGGGACGAATAGAAGACTTATAAATATGTAAGATAGATTCTGGTGAGAAAAATTCTCTAGCACCATACAGTGAAACAAATTTCCAGATTTTACAATGGATTCAATGTAGTCTTTCCATCGCAACAGAGGACATTAGCCTAAGAAGGTGCAATGAGTCGCACTTGTGGGGATTAGCATCAGCCATTCTGATGGGAGGTAAAACGATCCTCTCAGACGATTAGAAGAGATCAGTTTCGTTTTGGAGGCGTTAAAATTAAAAACTTACTAATTGCACCATTTAACAATTGAATATAATGTTATATATATACAAGGTGAGATGGGTAAATTGTTATAAATTTTATATTTTTAATTTCACGCATGCGCGTTGTTTGTTTTGATTTTGTAGACTGCACAGTATAGTAGGGTGTGTTGAGCACCATCTATGAGAAAAAGTACGTAATGAGGCAATTAACTGCACCAGAAATTCGGAAACGGCTTGCTGTAGTTCTTGACATTCGCGCCGAAGTTTCAATGTGGATATTTCAAAATGTTTGGGTGTCAATCTGAGGTCAGTGGAGAGGATTCGGAAAGAGTGAGATGAGTCTGAGGGTGATTACAAAGGTACAGATGCTCTGAAAATTAACTCCGATTGTTCGAATAATAAAAGAACTCCCGGATTCATTGCTGAGGGCATCACACTCAACACGGAGGCATACATCAAATGCCTTGAGAAGGTAGTGCTGTTCTGGTTCAAGAAGGTGACTGCAGAATGAAACTACATCTGGGAACAAGAATCTGCATAATGCCACACAAGCAGGAGAACCTAGTAAATGCTGTCACTACGTCTTCCCTTACATCTGGCTGTAGACTACAACCCTCTTTTATGAGGTGCAGTTTGAACAAGAAACCAACAAAACTTTTGGTAACATCGAAGATGAACTGAAGGCAACATTCACCAATTTAAACAAGGAAACCGTCCAGAACAGATGCAGGAGATTCCGATGTTTTTTTAAGGCCGTGGTTGGAAGCTGTGGTTGACGCCAACAGCGATTTTACTGAATAAATTTACTCTTTAATATTTTAAAATATTTTGTGTAATTTTGGTAAATATATCTGTTAAAATAGATAGTTATTTTTATTTTTGCGTAATTTAGGCGACACATAACCCATCGCAACATATATATATATATATATATATATATATATATAAGGCAATCTGTAAGTCTGTGTGTGACTCTTCCATATGCACGCCTACATTTTTTTAAGCTACGCCATTCAAAATTTCTAGGGACACATATCTACAGGGAAGCCAGGTCGACACATACTTTTTGAGTTTAAGTTCAGTAATTTTCCCTTTCGCACGTTTTGGCCAATGAAGCCGATTTTTTGTATTTGACCCGTAAAACATCTAAGATCTAAGATGGTTGCTAGATTACGACACAGAAAGCGAATCACACGTGTCAAACGCGACTAAAAATAAAAAACTAAAAAAATAATGACCCTTTATATTTAATTTTTATTCCGACGTTTTAAAAATTCATTTGGTCAACAAAAAATGTGAATATCTTTCCCCGTAATTTTGAAACAAAAGAAATATTTTCTAAAACAGTGTTTTTTCAAACAAAGACAAAATATGTAAAAAATGCCAATGGTTAATTTAATTATTTATGTCTTTTTTTCAGATTCAATGTTTCATACTTCTGATAATAAAATTTTTAAAAAAATAACGCTTTTTCTTTCATGCAGGAAATCAACTGTCTGTAATTCGTGTGGCATTAATGTAACCTTTTCCTCTAAAATTAAATGTCTAAATTTTTAAATATTCTTCGAAAACTTCTGAAATTCATTTAGTCAACAAAAAGTGTAAATATTTTCCCACGTAATTTTGAAAAAAAAACAAATAAACAATGTTGTTTACAATGTCACACAAAACATCAACTCACGTTTACGCAAAACAAAAGAAAATAGATTTTTTTAAGGGAATTTTTGAACA
Source organism: Ascarosepion bandense (assembly GCA_037127315.1). NCBI lineage: Eukaryota > Metazoa > Mollusca > Cephalopoda > Sepiida > Sepiidae > Ascarosepion > Ascarosepion bandense. The sequence continues at coordinate 2,295,727 of JBBBDQ010000191.1, forward strand.
ATTTTTAAACAACAATTTTTTATATAATTATTTTTTTATATAACTGAGTTTTAAAGTGAGGTGGCTATTATAAGCGCTCGGAAATCGCAACACGCTGCATCAATCATCTTATTAAAAATGTTCTGAGTTGCACGGGCAACGCCGGGCTATGATGCTAGTATATATATAACAACAGCAACACAATTAATAACATCTTTATTTTGCCAAAATTACAATTAAGCAGGTTAATTCTGAAAAATAACGCAGCCAAGAGAAACACACCTTGTAACTACAAAACTAAATATATAAAAATAGAGCAAAAATAATTATTCACAATCAAAACAAATAGTTCAATTAACACACAGAAGAAGATAAATGAACTATTTTATTTTGATTATTAATAATTATATATATTGTATTCCGTTTTATTTCCTTGGACAAGAAATAAGGAAAAAGGCTGGTCAACTAAATCGATTCCTGGTAGGCTTTACATAATTATATCAGTGGCAACGGAAACCTCACAAACATCACAATCGCAGAGTCTACAAAGCAATTGAGCTACTCATTCTAATGTGTGTTGTCGAATCTTGGTTCGTATACTGACAGCAAATCAACCGTTTTTCAGTCGCATTACCTCTTTTCTACTATAAAAATGAATTATTATGCTTTCATCCCAAGCTCTGATTATTTGGACAGTAGAAGAACGACACACACAAGAATACAAGTCTGGAAGCAATGCTTAGGTGGACTAGCAACTCCGCTGGCGTGGAATACTGCTGCCTTTCAAGGTTCCTTCTAAATTGAGATGTCGTCTCTTGGTAGCGTAGAAGATATCAGGATCTTCTTGAAAAGAGTATTCGCCTCCTTTGAATTTAGCGACCATTAGCGAGAAACAGAGCCAGACCATAATATTACTTGGAGGAACAGGCAAAACCATTCACAGAAATAAACCATAGAATAAACAGCAGAAACAATGGACAGCTTCGCAAGACTGGTACTCTCTGCTATTTTGTTATATTCGATGTTAAAATTTAATTCTCACTTGAATAGGCCTCAACAATTATTTGAGAATAATTCGCTGTGGGAAATGAATTTTTTAACAAGACCGTATTTCTTCCTGTACTTGTTGTTTGCATGCTTCCTGATAGCTATAATCTCCAAAAGTTTAAATGCAATGTCAGTTGCCATTTTCTATTAACTTGATTCCCATTCATCCCTTATCTTTTCTTTAACATCCCCTGTACCTACCGTTTCTCTCATTGTAGGTTCCTGGCCATCAATAGCCCATGGTTTTCAACACACACACACATACACACACACACACACACACACACACACACATATATGTATATATATATATATATATAGTCATCCGCAGACAGATCTGTTTCACTACATCACAGCTCATCCAGTACAATAAGACATCCTATTGCTTTTTACCCAGGATTGAAAGCCGACTTAATTGGCGTCAGTCGGCGATTCTACCTCTGAGCTATGGGCGCTCGGTAGAAGGAGGCTATATGTATATATATATAGTGAGCACAGTTTATAAAAACATAAATGCCAGGGAAACTCAAAATCGTCAAACTTTGGGTTCTCGTTACCTGAATTTTATATATATATATATATATATATATATATATATATATATATATAAATTAGTAGTAGTACAAAACCGTATTAAGGCCAGAAATAAATTGTATTTAACACTTACAGGCATTGTGGAAGAAACCAAGATGAACAATAAAAATATAAATAAAAATAAAAAAACAAAGGAAGAACGACCGACCGGTTCAGTCCCAACCTTTTCTAGGTCATCTGGGAAATTTATTTCATTTTTTTAAATTTTAAAATGAAGATGAAACTGTATAAGAGACAAAAAAATTGAGGGAATTATTTTTATAGACAGCGAAAAGAGGGGGAACAGGAAAAGAAAAAGATTTGAGGGAATTATTTTTCTTTTCTATTCCTTTTCTTTTAAACATTACACACTGATAATATGAAGACCAAGGAGGCAATCTCTCTGTTTGCAGAGAGACGGTCTCCTGAACCTAATATACATTGACTCCAAATCCTGCAAATGAAATAACGAGTGCGAACCTGACAGAACAGAAAAATGAATCGCACTAAAATCAGTCACACAATTTCTGCTATTTATCAAATGTTGAGTAATAAGTGACCCGGATGTATTCACTAGCTGGCTCATACGAACATCCGGATTAAGAACTTTAGACGGGACATGCTACTTAATCCTATAGTCCAAACCTCCTTGGACTTCATATTATCCGTGTGTAATGTTTACAGGAAAAGGAATAGAAGAGAAAAATAATTCCCTCATTTTTTTTAAAATCTTTTATACATTTTCATCTCCATTTTAAAATTTAAAAAAATAAATTTCTCAGGTGACCCTGAAGAGGTTGGGATTGAAACCAGACGGTCGTTCTTAATTTTTTTAATTAAATTTTATTTTTAAAATTTTTATTTTTTATTGTTCATATTGTTTCTTCAACAATGCCTGTAAGAATTAAAAACCATATATATATAAAAAAAAAGAGTGAGAGAAAATATATGGCTGGCAACACGTATCTGAGGATGCCCGTCTACTAAGGCGGCTATGTAATCCCTATTATAGACGCCTGCTCCGGCATATTTGTATTTGTTCAACACCCACAGAGCCCACCTTTGGTTTATACTGACATTAAACTGAGTTGAGCAGACCTTAGTTTCAGTTTCTAGGAGAGGGTGCTTTACCCGCGTGAACAACAATCTGAAGGTCAGGACGCTCACGATGACTTGTGATTTGGTGCTAGAATAAGCATCGACGCCTGCTCAAAGGGAGTCGTCTACTCAGTTTTACTCACAAGGCTTGTGTCAGTGCGTGGTATGATTTTCAGGCACTTTCCAAAGGTGCCGCACGCAGAGATCGCCTCCACCAGAGCGAAAACATCGAGAAGTCATCCTTCTGACAAATCGACCATGATGAGATTCGAACCCGGTTCTCATATATATATATATATATATATATATATATATATATATATTTATAATAATCAATCGATTTAGTTGGTGGGTATCTACTGACTAGTTGAACCTAGTTGTGCTATAAATAGCGGACACCTTAAACAAGGCCCAACCCTAAAACACTGAGATGATACCATCTGGATCAAGATTATCAAGGCAACAAAGAATCAGATCATACTACTATTTGAGAAAGAAAAGACTAACTTGTCTGTGTATGTGTCTTTATAGAGAGGAGAGGAAAAGAGAGACTGTGATTTGTTGCTGGCGCACATATAATTTAATTTATAGTAAAATTGCATGGATACTGAGAAGGAAAAACAATCTTCATTGGCGATAGAAGCGTCATGGAAACGAAACACTACAGCACAAACAAATCAATGCAAACAAAAACGAAGTGAAATGAATTGATATCCGAAGACATCAAAACAACCAACTGGCCACTCACCACTAAAAGCTGCAAGTCAGATTTTATGCGTCGCTATTTTTAAAAGTATATCACGTTGCCCTGTAGTATAGCTGTAAGGTGGACTGACTAAAATCGACGGAGGAAAACAGGAAGATACGGGTAAACGAATATATTCTATTAATCTGCTCTGAAATTCTATGTATATTAAAGAGATCATAATATTATGAGAAACTACATGGGTCTTTATGTAAAAGGACGTCTGCTTTGACACTTTTATTAGTCGGCTTTTTGGATCTTCTTCTTCCTTTATATTTCATATCTCTTTAGGTCATAGGTGTACATGTTCCTCCACATCTTCCTCTTCCTTGTAGTTTTTAATGTTTTGTCTTGTTATCTCTCCCAAAACTCTGTTCTGCCAACCATTTACTCAAGCCCGTCAAGTAGGTCACTTGCTGCCTGTCCCTATTTTCGTCTATACTCCTTGTGAGTATCAGATTCTTCAGGCCTTCCATCCTCACAACGTGTCCCAGAAATTTCAGCTGCCTCTTCCTAATGTAAAGTATTAGTTTACTTCTTGTTTCCATTTTTTACAAAACTTGTCGTTGCTCACATGTTCGGATCATGGTATTCTCAGCATCCCTCTGTAGAACCATATTTCTGTTGCTCTAGTCGTTTCTTCATCTTTGAAGAGATTGTTCAGCAGTCGCTACCACACAGGAGCACAGGTATTACGTAACTATTCAGTACCCGGTTCTTTGTTTGCAACGAAATTTTCCTGTCACTTAATTCTCTGCTTAGATTTTGGAATTTGCTTTGACCATCCCAGTACGCTTTCGGATCTCAGTGTTGTACTTTCCGTTTTCTATTATCAATTTCCATAGTTTATTTCTTAATTTCTCTATAAGACGGAGGTGGTCGCTTCCGCAGTCGGCACTTGGATAAATTTTTCAATGATCAACTGCATTCCTTTATCTTTTGGTGATAATTATGTAGTCGATTTCGTTTTTTTTAGTTTCTCCTCCTGGGCTTTTCCATGTCAATAATGGTCTTAGATGTTGGCTATTATATGGTCATTCGTCGTGCACCAGTTATATGCATAATTATTTTTGCATGTGATTTACACTGAGCATTGGCGTTGTCTAACTTTTTTTCTGTACTTTGAGCTGTCAATGCATACACGACTATACAAATATGTTGAAGGGTTTTCCTTTAATTTTAACTACAATTAGTTTTTCAGATAACAAGCTGTATTCCAGAACGAATTTCTTTATTTTTGAATCAGTATTAATCCAACTCCTTTTTCCTTTTTCCTCTCCACCTGTAGATATAAACTTGTGGTTGTCACTAACAAAATCTCCATTGTTTAGCCACCTAGTTTCACATGTATCTAAAACGTTGATGTTTAACCTACTCATTTCCTGTTTTACATTTTTTCAAATGGCAACAGTTAATCAGCGTTCAGTGTTATTTTTTGTTAGATGCAAACAGTCGTCGGATAACACATCTGTCATTCCTTTCAGCACCGGTTCCTAGAAATTTTTTCTCGTTTGCATCATTTCTGCTAACTGTCGCTAAATAATGGCGAGGTGACACCTGTTGCGCATGTCACTCCATAACGGGCGAGGAGTTACTTCTCTTAGACTTAACCCCCTACACGTTTGATTGTTTATTGCCATGACGTTTCTTGGGATTAATGGTGGAGTGATTTCCCGTTGCCTTCCTCACGGTGGTTTATTGAGACACTAATTAAAGGGCAGTTGACAAGTCGAGAGTTCTTCAGCAATTTGATATTGCTGGGTGGCTAACAACTAAGCCCATTCCCAAAAAATGGAATGGGTAGCCGTTTTATTCGCAGACATATATATATATATATATATATATATATATATATACCAGTGAATACAGAACGAAGAAAAAATTTTTGCAACGTCCAAAACATTCATTTAAAACTGTGCTTGATATATAATATATAGAGCTGTGAATATTTATTATAAATTATATTTTAGAACATGTACAGAATTTTTTTATATATCCACTACAAATAGTGCATTTGTTTCGACATTGAAACTACAATGTCTCATCAGGCGGTGATTATAATATATATATATATATATATATATAGAGAGAGAGAGAGAGAGAGAGAGAGAGAGAGAAAGAGACCTATATATATATATATATATATATATATGTATGTATGTATGTCTAAAATAGTTTAAAAAGAAAAAAGAACGTGATTAATCATGATTTTTCTCATCGTTTAGGATATTTAAAAAATAGCAAAAATATGTGTAAAAGAAAAAAACAAAAAGACTTAAGAAACCGCCGGTAGGCTACGTTAACCCTCCACCCTAAACCACCTTCTAGGTAAAGAGATGTAAGTAGTTCTTTACCGGGAGAGAGAATGTTTTTTTTTTCTTTTTTTAATCTCATCTCTACCGCATTTATCTCTATATTTCTCAGATGTCTTTACTTTTGGTCAAAATCGTGAAATACAGACACGCCAATCATCTAATGCGTGAATCCATTCACTCTCGAATATTATGTATTGTTTATATTTTAAAGAGTTTTAATATGTTTGATTTTCCATTGTTTTTCTGCCTCAGTATTTTAGATATGTTTATGAAAAAGTTGGCGTCCTTTTTCAAATAACTACTTATATGCGAGTATTCATTTGTATTCTCTCTCTCTCTCTCTCTCTCTCTCTCTCTCTCTCTCATTTAATCTATTCACCCGAGTTCATTCACACACACACACACACAACGAAAGAAGGAAAGAGTGAAACAAAGCAAAAGAGGAAAAATATTTTTAAAAAGAGATATGTGTCTGATATTTTTACAAAACAAAAACTCATTAAAGACTCACTAAGTTGTAATGTTCACGGCAGATTTTATATGCTGTTATTTTTAAATGTTTATAACCGTCTAGCATTGAATAGCACTTTTTTTTACAGAATACGTGTGTTTGTGTTAACTCACGTATAATGGTGATAAAAACTTTAGTATTAAAAAATATCTGTTTATATTTGTGTATTATTTTCTAAACATATACCTACTATGAACGAAAGATTTATAAGGTCGATAATTATTTTGAAACGATCACAATTTGTTGGTTCATTTGGTCAGACATCATGTTTCGAGTCCTTGATTGCAAACACTTGCTTTCATTCCGTTCTAGGTTATATTCGTATGTTAAATTTAACTCACTCTCTCTCTCCCTCTCTCTCTCTATATATATATATATATATGTGTGTGTGTGTGTGTGTGTGTGTGTGTGCGTAATCCTAGTTATGTGTTATGTAGTAATGCTGACTAGACTCTCTTACCTAAAGAAAAAATCTGAATTTTAAATCATCCTGAAGCGACATGATTTCCGTGAGGGTATCTTGCCCTATACTTTGGCAGTTGGTTGTTGTATATATAATACGTCATATTGGTCGTTTACCTCTTTTTGGGAAAGAATGTGCGTTGTGGTCCAGTGGATATCGGCTCGGAACGAGAAATCGGAGAGCCGAGTTCGAATTCCAGTTGAATTCATTGCATTCACTTACGCGCAAATACCCTTGCGAAATCTGTCTCTTCCTTCCAGTTATCACAGGACAGATTGGGTTCTATAACCTTGGCCGGCAACCAGTCTACCGCAGAAATCAATGGCAACCTACTGCGGGATAATCTTCTGCCCAGTCAGTCATGTCTGTTTCGAGACATGATCGCCAAAGCGTGTTTCACGTATGGCTCTTAACTGACTGACTATATATACTTTAATCATCTCTGAATTGGTTAAACATCTCATTTCATATGTCTTTCTTTCAGATAAACAATATGGATTTCGTTTCTCTAGGTCAATAGCTGTTGTGTTAACTGTTATTGCTGGATTTTTAGGCTTTAGCTTTGAACGTCAAGGCTCTGACAGTGGTGTTAGGTATCTCAAAGGCTTTGAAGGCGTTTGACATATTTCCATCTCCTCATGATCAAGGTCTATGCTGTTTTGGGCCAGATAATACAATCGTTCTTAACAAATAGGGTAATAGAGATCATGTTGAACGGCCACGCTTCTACATCATTTTACATTAATGAGAATCCCCACAGGACTCTATCCTTATTTCTTATCTTCATCAATAAACTTTTTGATGTCTTCGGACATCAGCTAGATATGCATGCTGATGAGAGAACTATTTACTCCTGCCTTTATAGTAAGTTTGAAAGTTATTTAATGAGCTCTTCTCTTTAGTAGCTCGTCCTCGTTAATTTAAGTGTACAACTGGATTGATTACTAGGTATCACCCTTCTGCCATTTAAACAGCTAGGTATAACCGTAATTCCCTTGTTAATAGTTTCTTTTCTTGCAATTCTCGCCTGTAAAACTCACTTCCTGTGTTTTGTTTCCCTGACACCTATAATTTTCAAAAAATTTAAGTCAATATCAATCGCCATCTTCTGTATCCCTGAAGCCTGTGCTTTTATTGTTCTTCCTTCTCACTAAAGTATTTACATTCTCTTCTATTTCTAGTTGCATTATCAACTTGCTTTGTGGAAAGTTATTTAAAAGGTTACGCGACTCGTAAACCGTGACAATATATGAGCATATTTTCTGGTCTCTTTGTAAAAAATCTGTATTGGTTTGTCTGGAAATTTCATGCTGATTTTTAGCAAATTCAAACACACACACAAACAAAAATATGACAAAAAATACAAAGTTTTTCCCATTATTTCTTTAAACTTAAAGATTTCATCTTCCCAAACTTTTGCTGGTTTCTCGGCAAAGAACTCATGAAGGTGATGTTTTATGTCATCTAAAGAATTAAATATTAATTCACATAATATGAAAAATTATGTTGTACAAAATGTTGTCATTATTTCCTTCAACTTAAAGATTCCTTATTCCCAGAATTTTGGTTGCTTTTCGGCAAAGAACTCATGAACGTGATGTTTTATGCCATCTAAAGAATTAAATTTTTATTCAACTAAGCTCTGTCTAGAGATTATATGCAAAAGAGATATTTTAAAATATTTTATGTAAAATTCATAGATATGTGTTATCCAATGAAATAATTTGTACTATTATATATAGCGAGTAAGCATGAAAGCAATTAAGTCCAAATTTTCAATTTCAGAGTGATATTTAGTATCTTTTCAGTAATTATAGCAATTTGCAGCGTCAAGAGATTACTTGCAAACACTAAAATTTAGTATTATGGCTCGTAAAAAAACAAAGAATGTAAAGAACTATATAATCAAAGAAATTAGCGAAGGAAAGTCTTTGCCTTAAATTTTTAAGGATTTGAAAAGAGGACATCGAACAATCAAGAAATTATGTCAAATGGGAATTTAACCAAGGAATAAAAGGTCTCAGACTGACTTCATGAATTTCTATCGTATCTATCGTATCAAGGGAAACAAGGTGTAAAGCATTAAGTGAAGTTATGTTGATGTAAAAATCAAATAAAGAAACCCATTTTGACAACAAAACATAAGGAAAGAAGATTGCAGTGAGCAAAAAAAAAAAGCAACGTAAAAACTGATTTCAGTAAAGTACTTTTTACAGACAAATCAAGGATCACCCTCAATGGGCCCGATGGATGGGCTCGAAGATGGGTTTCTAAGCACCAGGACTCAAGAAAAATTTGGTAGGATCATGATATATGCTGGGATTATTGGTAATGAGCTTGTGGGTACATTTTAATTGAAAGACGGGGTTAAAATGAATTCCAATAGTTACTGTGATTTTCTAGAGTAATATTTTTTTGAATGGCTTGATAACCAAGAGAAGCCAAGAGTAGATCTATAATTTTTATGCAAGACAACACACCAAGTCATGCATCAAAGTTTACTAAATCCTGGTTGAAAGAAAAGGGATTTGTTGCAGATTCTCTTATGGGCTGGCCTTCAAGTAGCTGTGACTTGAATCCCATTGAGAAATTATAGTGCATCCTCGTCAATTGCAAATCTAACATCAAATGTTGACACTAGGCTACTAAGAATTATTGAAAAGAAAGGAGTATTTATGCAATAAATTTTAGGAGGTTCTTATTATTTTTTGTTAATATATCTTTTATTTTTAGAATAAAATGTTTTTGTTTTTCCTTTACGAAATTAACGAATTTGTTCGAAAATCTTTTCATATTATTTTTTTACATTAGTTTTACAAGATATAATAATGTAAAAGTATCAAAATAAATAGTTGCAAATAAACTACTGACTGCCAAATTAGTCTGTTTTGTTCGTAATTTTTTTTCCAAACAAAAACAATAGTTTTCTCTATCACAATATATCTAAGTTAATAATATTTAATAGGATCTAAACAACATCATGAGAGGACTTTTAACATTAGAGACGCAGCTCTCTATACCCATTCATAACTTGCACATAATGTCTAGACGCAGTTTACATATGAACCATTTAATGTAAAAAAAATTTCCATCTTTCCTTCAACTTAAAAATTTCTTTCTTCCTAGGAATTTCGGTGGTTTCTCGGCAAAGAACTCATGAAGGTGATGTTTTATGCCATTTGAAAAATTAAATATTAATTCAACTAAATATGAACCATTTTGCTGTAATTTTTTTTTTCATTTTTCTTTCAACTTAAAGATTCCTTATTCCCAGAATTTCGGTGGTTTCTCGTTAAAGAACATATGAAGGTGATGTTTTATACCATCAAAAGAATTAAATATTAATTCAACTAAATATGAACCATTTTGTTGTACTAATTTTTTCCATTTTTGTTTCAACTTAAAGATTCCTTATTCCCAGAATTTGATTGTTACTCGGCAAAGAACTCATGAAGTTGATATTTCATTGAGACTATTTTGCAAGAAACTGAATAAGTAAAAATCCAAAGAAGCAATGCCTTATGAATATGGCTGGGTTGTGCAGCACATCCCAGCCAAGCTACAAAATTGTTTGCCGGGTCGCCAAAGAAACGTGAGGTCTGGCATTATCCTGATGAAGAGCAAAACCTTTCCTGTTCGCTAATTCTGTGTGTTTTTCTTGAATTGCTGCCTTTAATTCGTCCAGCTGCGAACAAATCTTTTCAGAATCATTTGACTAGTTACTTGTCAGAAGCTCATAGAACAGTATTTCTTTCCAGTCCTGTCAGATGCACAGCTTGAATTTCTTAGGATGAAGACCTGCTTTTGGGCTCACTAAGTTGCTCCATGTCGTTTACAAAGGAATTTTTTCGCTGAACATTGTTGCAAATGGTTCACTTCTCATTCCCCTTTACAATTTGCTTACAAAAGGGTGGAATTTTAAATATTTTTATACAGCAAATCAGTGACAGAAATGCGATCCAAATGATTTTTTCACTCAAATCATCTGTTACTCAAACATCGTAGTGATTTGATTACCAAAGCTTTACTAAGTGATTATGGGTGGTAAATTTTGAAAAATTGAGTGTTTCTGTCAATTCCTGCATTGTGTAATGTGGTTTATTCTCAACCAATGTCTTGATTTGGTCGTCATCTGTAGTTGGAACGTCTGCCGGAGCATTCTTCATCAATAACTCCCAACTCTAAATTTAGCGAACAATTTACTTAAAACTTGAGGATGCAAAATTGACATAAAAAATAAATATAAAATAACTCTATAGATTGGTATCCTTTGAAATGGAAATGAAATAAGTTCACAGATTTCATTTTTCGTGCAAATAACCATTACGCCAGCCCACATGTAGGTGTTTAGAAGTGTACGTATGTGCGTCAGCCAAGAGAAAAAGATTGAGAGCGTAATTAATTATGTATGCGTCTGTGTGTGCGTACGTTCATGTCTGTGTGTGTGTATGTGTGTGCATGTGCGCGCGAGAGAGAGGTGTACGGATGTAACATATATTTAAGCAGTAACTATTCATTCAGTCATTATTGAATTCGACAGACTAGGTCTGTCTATTCAATTTTTATTACATTTTCCAGTCGGCGCATGAATTGTCCTACATCCAGATCAAATTTATAAAGAAACTGTCGAATTCAATAAAAATTGTTTATAAAGAACGGACAGGGAATGTCTGTTAAATTCTTTAGTGAGTTTTTCCTATGTCGAATTAGTTGCTTGATGTCAGGTGAAAAGTTGTAAAAAACTTATCGAAATTATGTGTTATAGTCCGAATACTTATATATGATGATTGTCACTACTTTGCAAAAGACAATCGCTTCAATTTTTTGTTATTCATTCAGCATTTTATTATTTCCATCATTTATATCCGAGTTAAGGCTCTGCTCTTGGCCCATAAGTGATTTTTTTAAAGACAGTTTCACTTTTACAACCTCTCATACACAGGTGGAAAACACAAAGCTAGTCTGGGTTACATATGTTAAAAACTTGCCAGTCATTGTGTACAATAAGGTATAGCCAGAATTATTTCCAGCAAAAGTTTCACAGTCTTCAAAATTAAAGCTGAAATGAAAGCTACCAGTAACTAGTTGTATTTAAATGTGCTCAATACATTTATATTGAATTTTTAAAAATTTTGAACATTTTTCATTTGGAAATAAGTTATTTCCGCAACCTAGGTTTCATTATCTTCAAGTGAATTACAATAACTTTTTACTATAAATCTGCTTAAGATACCGAAAGCTTGAAATCAAGCTTATACCTAATAACTAATTTTCAAATTAAATATATATATATATATATATATATATATATTGCAAATCGCGTGAAGACACCACTCAGGGTAGAAACCCACGTCGAGTAATAACTCGTTTACAAATGGAATATATTCAAAAGTTCTACAATATAATTGTATTAAACACTTTTTTAATAGAAATGTGCACTGGTCTAATCTTATTATGACCAGTAAATAAGTAATTAAACAATCAATCAATATATATATATATATGTGTGTGTGTGTGTGTGTGTGTGTGTGTGTGTTTACACAGACAGATCATATATTTAGCCTCCAACTCATCTCCATCTATTTTTTCCCTCTACATCTACATTTTTTTATATAACGATAATTATTTATTAACCTCGATTTGGCTCTGTTGAACGAAGTACAAAAACGGGTAGCCAACCCGTTTTTTTAGATTTACTTTTTTAAAAATATAACATCATCATGGGTGGTAATCATACATTTTTTTGTCTTTTTATAGTGGTAAATTAATTTTTGTACCACTAATCATATTCATTATATTTTCAAATATATATATATTGCAAAGGACGGCCATATCTTCACTTGATACCTTTGAGTTTTTTAATTTTCAGAATTTTATTAATTCCATCATTTATAATTGAGCTAACGCTTTGTTATTGGCCCGTATGCATTTCTTACAGACAACTTCACTTTTACAACCTCTGTTACACACTCCAAACGTATCTCGCTTCATTTGCCATGGTTTCTTACAAGAAAGCCAGATCAAACCGAATTGCTATTATATCCTCAGTTTCCTACCTTGACAGAGTTTAAAATCGTTTACACGCTCTTCTAGGTGATGAATTCTTTTCCAACATACAACACATTTCGTACAGGTGAAACATCGCAAGCCTCTTGTTAATCTATTACGATTTCATGGAATGTTCCAACGTACTTCATTTATTAGTTCCACTGTTTAAGACGTTTACAGCTAAGGCTCGCCATGGCAGACATACGAAGCGAAACATCCTCATTCCTTTCGTAATCCATTGGTAAAAAAGAATGTCCACTTGCACAGCTTAAACCAAAAGAATCACTGAAACAGTTCCCAATCATTATAAGTTCAGAGTCAAACTTTATCTATCCTCCCTATCCCAATAATACGCATTCGCACCTCCTTTTTACATTCATAAAACAACCTCATTCGGTAAACCTCTAACCTGAATGACTTTTCGGAAATGAACAATAGAGTAAAAATATTAGTTACGTATTATATACCTTATAGTATGCATTATCCATGAATAGTGCGTTGTGGTGAAATGGATGTAGACTCGGGATGAGAATTCGGAAAGCCGAGTTCGAATTCCAGTCCAATTTGTTTCATTCTCTCACGCAGAAATGTTTTGCCTAGTCAGTTATATCTCTTGAGAAACATGACTATCCAAGCGTGTATCACATGTCAATTAACTGACTGAGTGGCTAACCATTTTAATTGTCGCTACTGTTGGAAGTTTTCAAGTAATATTATTCACACTATTTGGTAAGGTTCATTGTGATTCTTTTTCGCCAGTTTATAAGATCTGATAAAGGATTGTCTTCTTTAAGACGTGATTGATTCATTACCTTGAAGCCATTTGTAATCAAATGGCGCTCTGAATATAAATGTCTGAATGCTGAGCTGACTCACTAAATAAAAATGCAACACTCAGTTTTGTTTTCACCTTTTTATTCTGATTAAAACGAAGCTAGAATTTACAGTCAGACAGATTATTTATTTTGCCATTTATATGTTTCTTATCCTTATAACCGTACATATGTAGACATCACTAAAATATCAAAAGTACAAGGTTTATTTAATTCTACTACAGGTATCGTATTTCTTTTATCTTTAAACTAGCAGTATAGCCCGGCGTTGTTCGGGTGTAATGAAAGCTTTAAAACTAATCCATGGTCCTGGAGCTCACACTCTTTGGACTTTGGCACCACATACTAAAAAGCAATAGTTGTTTCCAGTTAAAGCGAAACCGTAGACTGAAAGAAAAATGAATGGATGTAAGTCAAATTTTGATTTCCTGGTATCGATAACAAATAAGTTTTTTCGTCGTAAACTGAATTTTGAAGGCTAAATAAGTCCTCTGAGTAAATGGCATCATGGCTGAGACTAAAAATTGCAATTATACCTACTTAGAGCCAAACCCGAAGCAAAAACTAAAACAAAAGGGCTGAAAAATTACAGACATATAGGCAGATAAACAGATACACACACACGAACATCTTGCCTTTTATATATATATATATTTTCGAGTTTCTGCACTATTTTAAGAACTGCAACCTTGAAACTTTTAAATATCGCTTCTTATGTCTTTGTCTATGAGTGTATCAAATTTGATTAAAATTGGACCACTCCTTCTATAACCCGATTTTTTCGATTACCGATCTTCGATATTTATCGAAGGTTCCCCGACACAAAACCTAACTAAGAACACTCGCAGACGCTTATAGTACAACTGTGTAAATTTTCAAGAAAATCAGTTCAGCCGTTTCGGACGGACACACACACACACACACACACACACACACACACACACACAGACAGACAGACAGACAGACAGACAGACAGACAGACAGACAGACAGACAGACAGACAGACAAATTTCCATTTATAACTAAGTTTAGATAAACTAACATATATCAAATAGTTAAGCATTTATGATTTATTTTATTAATAACAAAATGTTTCTTTTTTCATCGATAAAATATGTAGAAGGTAAATTGGGAAAAGTGATCCTGTGCATTGCAGATTTCAGATTTACATTATTTTATTGGTGTTGACAGGAAAATTTCTATATAATTTTAATGTCATGAATAGAAAAGTACGGGTCATCTAGACGTTCATCATTTGCATCGTTAATTGTCAACCACTGTCAAATTTGAAATATTTACCTACAGCTTACAACTTACAGTTGGTCTAAGGAGAAATTAAGGCGGAACTGTAAATTTGTTGATTATTTTTTGTTACTTTTTTCAATGCAATTTATCGATTAGTACATAAAGTTTCCGATTTTCAAAAAAATTAGAAAAATTCCAATATTAAAAAAATTTTAAGGGGTGCTCAGTTTCTCATACAACGTTATAGTAAATCGATCCTCCATCTTCGAGTTGTTGCCATTTTTCTTTTTGTTTTCCAAAACTTGTAGAAAATTAATGAAAAAAAAAACGTTCCGGAAATGTGTTTTTACTCAATTTTATTTTTAGAATAGGAATTATTTTAACGATTCTTTGTCAAACAATTTTTTTAATGTTTTAACATGTCGTATTTTTCCTACCAATTTTTTTTTACAACAGGAATTAATTTAAAGAAACTCTGCCCAAACCATTTTTTTCAATGTTTTAAATAACTTATTTTCATTGATATGAAGTAGGGATAAAATTTAAAAATTTTCCATGGGTTTGTAGATCTTCAAATTGTAAGCTTCTAAATACATAGTCTCAGCAACATCAAAGCGACTTCAATGAGAGTGTTTCCAAAATGGAAGGACCGATTTACTATAAGTTTGTATGAGAAACTGAGCACCCACCTAAAATTTTAAATATTGAATTTTTTCCCATTTTTCTTTTTCATAATCGGAAAGTTTAGGGTCCAATCAATTATATTGCACTGAAAAGAGCAAAAATATAATAATCAACAAATCTACAGGTGGTGGTAATGTCGTACAGGTCCGCCAAAATTAATGAATTAACCAGTTTTCCTGGGAGGAGTGAGACTGTATAGATAGATTTAAGATTATTCAACGGGGCATGTCGAGATATTGAAAACCAATTCTTATATTGGTTGCACTCTATTTTCGTCCTTTGATTTTGTTCTTCAAGAATGCTTGCAGATTTCTAAATTCTTCATCAGTGTTGAAAAAATATATAGAGTTTTGCTCGATTATAATATCCAAAGGGTAGTTAGTTCCGAAAGTACTCAGAATAGCTTATTAGACATTTTCAAAGGTTTTACTTCTGCTTTTGCAAGTGGAGTCAATGTTAATGATAGATATATTTTTCAATTGGCGAAGAGGGCTTTATATTATGACTGCTGATCCATTTATTTTTATACCGTAAATGCATTCTAATATCTTTAAAATTAAATTTAATGTTAAATTTCCATGTCATGTTTTTCTAAGAAAGCAGATGAATTGCAATAGACGCTGGTGTTGATCTAAGATGTTAACTTTAACTTCCTTTCTCTTTATATTGTTCGTTCTCCTTTTCCTTTTCTGTTTTTTCTTTTTCTCTTTTTTTTCCTTTTATGATTTTTGCTATATTTTTCTTTTTCTTTCTTTTGTTTTTTTTAATGGGCGAAGAAATGTTTTCATTGGATTACAGTTACAAATATCTATTCTCGATATAGGCACGTGAGTGGCTGTATGCGATTCTTTTGAATATTAACTGTTGTATCATTAGGGTCTGACGAGCAGCAAGGTTTGCTGCGAAATACGTATTACCCATTAAATTGTAGAATATCTAAAAAAAATTTCTAGAGTGTATATATATATATATATATATATATATAAAGATGTGTATATATATATATATATATAAAGATGTGTATATATATATATATATATATATGTGTGTGTGTGTGTGTGTGTGTGTGTGTGATTCAGTTGTTATAAAGAAAACTTTCTATAAGGCATATCTATTGCTAATGTGAGAAGATGTGCCTTGTATTGCAAGACATGACATTTTTGTAGAAAAACTAACCGATATTTAAATACAGAAAACTATCGATAAGGACGTAAATATTTAGGTACGCAGATGCCTTTAGTTCTGTAGAACAATTTATATGAAAACAATAGCATTGCCTTCGAGATAATTTCCATTTGATAGTGGCTCTGTGGTCAAACATGTTTTCAGAATGGAAAGCTCACTATTTATTTCACTAATGCGGACTGCACCAGCAATATTTGTATCTGATCAGAGTTTTTTTTTTTTTTTCTTAATTTTCTATCTCACAGTGAAAATTATGCTTCTTTTGTATCCTGGAGACTGTTTATGTCTTCTTTTTTTCTTTCCTAAAGTCAAAGTCAAGTTAGCGATACAACCTCTATATTCCATTTTATGGAAGATAGGATCACGAGTCAATCAAATTTTACACATTTTTCTTGCAAACATCTCATATTTCCCATCTTATATTCATGAAGTTTATCGATATTTCTCCTTAACAGAATTATTTAATTCAGTGACATACGCTGCTAGGACGTTAATCCATTAGCGTAATCCCTGCCGTAAAGGCAAGACAGTCTTCTAAATACGTTGCTACTCTACGAAACCATTAATCAATGGTGATATAGATGTTCTTATATATAAGTTTATTCTGGAACGTTTATATTTTCTTTTTACAAACCTATTACTTTATTAGTAATCTCTGTTATGGAAATGTCCCTCATCATCAGCTATGTGCAAATATAAAGAGTACGTTTGCAAACAGTGACTATATGCCCGTGAGTATTCGTCATTTTGCATAAAGTGCTTTGGAGAGACTTTTACAATTTGAGGCTGAATGACGCTGGTTAGATACTACGTAACTGCCTTTATCAGAAAATGTGTTATCTTTGGGGAAATCTACTCTTTACCTTGAATATCTGACAGCCGTAGCGAGGCGTTTGTCTACTCTTCATTGCTAGCGAATCATTTCACAATTAATTTTTTACAGTGTTTTTTGTCTTTCTATTTTCATTCGTTTTGAGGAATGCTTTAGCACTTTTTACACGTGAGTATCGGGAAACAAGTAACATATAAGTCGTAATGGCCCCATCTTGTACTTCTCTTCAAATGACGTTGGCTGTAATTTCAGTTTTCTTGCCGAACTGCATGTCAGGCGCCCCCGTTGTTCATCTCAGAGTTCTCGATAGGCTCGAGTAATGTGATAGGTACCGACTCCAGCTACTTTCTCATCGACGGGATGTGTCTTCCCTGTGTTCTATAAAGATTTTCATGGATTCTGCTCTGACGAACTTAAGTCACTGGTGCACCTGCCACAGGAGGTTACTTGTGCAACCAGACTGGCAACTGAGTCTCACCCATTCACAGTTATATCAACAAAATGCACCGAACATTCTACTCAGTGGGCTTCTTTTCTCGCTCTTCTCGCCTGTGAAACTCCCTTTCATATTCTTGCTTTCATGACGGCTACACCCTCCAGGAATTTAAATGCAATGTCAATACCCATCTCTTATCCACTTGAATCCAGGTCTTTTTACATCACCCTGTATATCTTTTCCTCTCTCTCTCTACCTTTGCAACTGTAATCACAATGTATTCCCATCTTTCTCTTGATCCTTTCTCTGACACCCCCTGTAACTGGTTCGTCGTTCTCTTTACTCTCCTTCTATTTAATATTTTACTCTTATGTAGCCCCTGCGCATCAGTGGCATTACCGCCTTGCTTGGGGCGAAACGATTAAAAAAAATAGATATTGGTAGCATATGATCGGGCTTTAAAGGTAATATATATCCTTTGCGTCATTGTGAAACTCTTCCTAGCCGAGCAGTTAAAGCCGAGGGGTTAAAGAACCCACCATCTGATCAGACGGTGGGTTCTACTGCAAAAGGTGATGCAGAGTCAAATCTTAGCAGAGGGTACATTTTCTTTAATATGTTTTCTCGAGAATGCAGGCTAGTAGACGAAATAGATACTGCTTAAAATAAAACGGGTGTCAACACACACACACACACACACACACATACATACATACATACATACATACATATATATATATATATATATATATATAACGTTTTATTTGCTTGAGATCTTATTATACCGGCAATCGCTATATTTTGAGGATTAAATTAAAATTAATACACCACAATTTTCCTTAGGCAACAAAGTCAAATCACGTGAGGTAAGTCATATTTTATATGATCATATATATCTAACAATGACAGAAATTCCTTTTTCTTCATTAGGACATTTAATCCATTGGCTACTCCCCTTATAAAGGACTGTCTATGAGATTTAGAGGGTTTAATTCTCGTCTTTGTCTAACTGAAGAACTCTTGTAAATAAACTAAAAGTTGTTTCATGTGTCCATGAAAACCTTCATTAAAGAGACAAGCTCGCCATTTCATCATACATTATAATTTACACAGCAACAATAAGAAAAGCATCAGTGAAGTTGCGATTTGTGCTATCCAATAAAATTCACATGCAAAAACGTATTACATATTAAAAAAGAATCGCTTATGCGCCCATATAAATTATAGCTATATCAACTTTATGACCTTTATGGAAACCAGAAAAACAAATTTCTTATCTGTGGTGCTTAATTGATATTACAGTGCATTCTATCAGTCTTCATGCTTTCTAACACTATAGCTTTGTGTTCAATGCAACAGCTCTATCTTCAGATGTGTTCAACACAGATTTTGTCAGTTGTCATTTACGTAGACCCTAATAGAAATGTCAGCTTGGAGAACGGTTAATATTTTATCAAGATGTATTTTAAAAATACATTTCCTTTCAGAATTCTACTCATTTTCTCCTGAAACACTTTCTTTGTGGATGTCTACAGAGAGACTAGCCGTTCTTTACTTCTGTTGCATTTTCATTGCAGCTTCTAAAGAGAAGCATTTTCATAATTTCGCTTACTATATTTTTGTGATAATAATGTTTCATATATATATATATATATATATATATATATATATATTTCTAAAGGATTCATTGATTTTATTTTTAAGTCGTAGATATTTTCAAAATTTAAAACGCTATTCTTTGTTGATACCTGCGTTTTAGCAGACGATCTGTTTTCAAACAGTGTTTGTTTTGTTTACCGGCCTTTGGCTCAAGAAAATTTAATAAATCATGTCTGGTCCGGAGTGCTTTAAGTGCTGAGAAACGAAAAGTTTCACAACCAAGCAAGATTCTATTTGCTATAAAACACAATTATACGTTCAGAGTTTTTCAAAACGTGTATCTGTTATGTAATGTTAACAAAGAAATTTCTAAAGAATTAATGAATTTTATTTTTTAATCAGACACTTTATTAATCCAAATGTTAATTAGTACCTGTATTTCAACAGTTGGTTTGTTTTTAAACAGTGTTAGTTTAAATAGTTTAAATAGTGCTTAGACTACTGGTTTGCACACTCTAGAATACTTATTAAAGTAAATGGGCCCTCTGGCAGGACTCAAACCAGCGTTCACTTTGCATGGTAAACTACTAATAAAAGCTATTTACAACACAGAGTAGCTACTCAAATACGGGTATCAACTAAATAATTTTGAATGCATGTATATATATATATATATATATATATATATATATATATATATGTGTGTGTGTGTGTGTGTGTGTGTGCATGTTTGCTAGTATATAAACGTCCTTGTTTTATTTATATTCTTGCATATATATATATATATATATATATAAAGAATAAATTATTAGATGAAACATTTTTAATTTTTTATCATTATCTTGATTTTATTGCTTTAGTCAAACCTTCATTCTACGAAAATAAAAATCTAGGAAACATGTTGATAATTAGCAATTAACCTGAAAAGAAATACTATTAAAAAAGAAAATAGAAAATAGATATATAGATAAGAATAATCTATTATGTTAGCCACAAACAAATTATTTAAATGCAAAAATGTGAAAATTAGAATTAATTTATCTATACCTTTAATGTGCTTCATTTTTAATGAAGCACATGATAGTATGAAATCTTGTAAAAATATATTCCCAAATAAACACAAATTACTTAGGCACAAATAGAAATATGAATGTACACTAATTACGTTTACCTAATATTGCATATTTACTAATTTGATGAGATTATTGATCATTGAACTAGCAAAATAAGTCACAAAAAATCTGATGAAAAGACATTTTCCATCTTATGACTCTTATTGAATTGTCGCTTGAACAGTTGGAGATCATGATGATGCTTAAAGAAAAACAACAAATGAATAAAGCACCAAGAACAATGACTGCTACAAGAAGATGGGGGAATTGTTAAAAAGTGTTTTTTTTTTTACAAGACGAAATTAAATATATGGAAGAAAATCCTTAAAGTATCGAACAAAAAGTAAAAAATAATTTGATGAAATCTGATTAAAGATAAAGACAATTCAGTTTATTCGGTGTAGTTTATTATTAACTCTTAAATTATGTAAGATAGAAACTGAAAACGTACTTTCGATGGAATAGGAAATTGATGAAAAGGGAAACCAGCTTTTTAAATCAGAGAAACTGTTCTCTGAATGTGGAATAAAAAAAAGGAATCATTATAAAAGAAAACTGCATCATGAAATAAATAGGAAATATACGCATCAACCTAGTATTTATAATATTATGTTAGAAATCATGTAAAACAGTAAAAGTGGTGTTAAAAGTGATGCATTTGCATTCACTAATGCGCAAATACCCTTGGGAAAGATATTAATCCGTCTCTTCCCTCGAGTCATATGTTAAATAACAAGACAGATTGGGTTCTATATCCTTGGTCGGCAAAGAGTCTACCGCAGAAAGTAATGGCAACCTACTGTGTGATTATCTTCTGCCCAGTTAGTCATGTCTCTTTCGAGATGTGATCGCTCAAGCGTGTATCACATATGGCACTTAACTGACTGACTGATGTTAAAAAGTGTATATTTTTGTAAAAGAATACGAACGTAAATATAATAAAATAAGATTATTTCATTTAGTTTTGTTTTATGGCATATCAACCTCGGCGGTCATTTATTGCCAACTAAATTTTATTTATTTATTGCTGGTAATACCTTTTTCTTTCAACAATTTATTGCTATCTTTTATATAAGTTTTGTGTCTATAATACTTTTTTTTTCTTTTCGAGTATCAAGATTCATTGAGATTTGTTTTTAAGGGCAGGGTCCTAAGTCCTACTCTTGTTATTTAACCCATAACTGGAGGGAAGGGACGGATTAATATCTTTCCCAAGGGTACCAGTGCTTAAGTGAATGGCAGGGTATTCAACTGGCTCACCGATTTCTTTTTCCGAGCCGATATCCACTGCAGCACAATGCACATCCTTCACTAAACGCTTACAGCACCAGTCATTCCCAAGCGGTCACCCATCTAAGTACTGACCAGGCTTAACGCTGCTTATGTTCGGTGATCGATATGGCCGTAAGGCCAGATTATTTGAGAATTAAAGAAGCAAGCAAAAGAAATTAGAGAAAAATAACCTTTAAAACGTTCTACAGATAAGATTAAAAAAAGAAATCTATTCACAATCAATAGCAACTCTTTATAAATATTTCAGAATTACTTCAATTTAAAAAAGCGAAAATATCAGAATAGTCAGAAGAAAGAAGAGTGTATATCATTAACGATACTAGCAAACCAGTTAATAAAAATTAACAACAGTATAGCCGGCTTGTTGGAAACTCGGTGCGAATTATACAAATGACCTTTGTTCAACATTTTAAAAACCGTACGAATAAATACAGAAGTTTATTTTGATGAGAGGAAGAAATAATATTTTTTAATTTTTAAATTCAGACAAATTTCTCGATGAAGACACGTTGTTATCAAAGAAAAAACGTCAGTCAAATAATTGATGCCAGCATCTCGGTGAACTAGAGGGTAAAACTGACAAGAAAGTGAGAAAATAGATAAATACTAAAAACTCGTCTGAAGTGCAAAAACTGTGTAATAAAATAGTAATTGACATGTTCATAGTTGTTAGGGCGTTAAGAACGGTTCGAAACACCTTTTAAAAAAGGAATGAATGAGACATTCCCTAATGGCCTAGCGCGTTGGTCTAGGAATGCTAAAATGCGGACGATGGTGGAAGATGTCGAGAATGAAATAAACTAAAAAACTCCAAAATGGTTTCTTATCTTTTGTCTGCTTTGCTGAAAGTTAGCTTTTTTCCATCATTCAACTGTCTTTCTTCATTTCCCAAACCACTTCAGGTGTCCAACTCGGACTCTGATAACTAACTGACATCTGCTTCTTATGGTCTGTCAGTTATAACTTTCTAGTTTTTTGCTTGTTGGCTGGCGCTAGCTGCTTTTCTTCTTCCTTGTTAACCAGTAAGGATGGTTATTAAACTATCATCAGTATTTGGTTTTTATTTGATTGATTCGTTTTCTACGGTTTATCTACCTTTTGCAGGTTATTTAAAGCCATAAAATATTTTTTGATTGTAAGAATTTTTTTTAGATAATAATAGCTTAGTGATACAAGTATTAATTATTAACCCATATCAGGGGAGACAAGAAGTGGGTTTATAGCGTTCCCACGGGTATTTGCATGTAAGTGAACATAACGAACCCAACTGGAATTGGAACACGGCTCTCTGCTTAACAATTTCGAGCTATTATCCATTACACCACTTGCATATCCAAGCTTACAGCACCTTATATTCTCAAGCGATCACTCATCGAGGCTCTACGTTGCTCAACTTCGGTGATCTTACGGAAACCAGTGTTTCAACGTAATGTGTCCGTAAGTTTCGTTTGGGTTCGTAATTTCTTTTGTATGTAGCACCGGAATTTAAGATAAAATATCAAAATCAAATCGCATTAAGTGATTTCCTGTATTTTATCAAAATGCAAAATGTTAAACTGTATAGATAAAAAAATCTACAATTCAAAATAAAATTCGAGTTAAAATTTCCGTTGAGTTCGTTATATTCACTGACACGCAATTACTTTTGGGAAAGTTATGGACTCAACACTTCTTTCCCTGCAATGTGTTAATTAGTAAGACCTGTAGCATTAAATTCATTATTATCTCCAAAGAAATTTTTATAATTTAAAACTATATTCTGGCTTTAAACCACCTACAAAGCGGGGAGAAACCGTAGAAAACGAATCAATGAATCGATAATCAACAAACCGAGCCCGTTATCAAGAAAAGAAGAGTTAGAAACAGTGAGCGCTGATATTCCAATAAGTACAATTTTTAAACAGTGCACAAACTAGAACATGTCTCAGAGAATAAAAAATAACATCACATTATCTGGAGTTTTATATTCAAATAGATCACGCAGTCCAATGCAGGTTAACGGCAATATTTGCCAGGTTTTGCTAGTAATGCACAAAGGAACATTTAAAGTGTACAAATGGACAAATAGGTGGATCTCGCAAAAGAACTGAAAAATATGAATCATTAAAATGATGGCCTTGGTTCTCATTACTGAATCACTTGAAATGGCCACAAAAATCTTAGTAAAACATTTGGAAGAGATGGAAATCAGAGTCAGAAATGATATAATTCAGATGACACTACTTCAGAAAAGGTAAAATCCTGAAGAGAGTGAGGAAGACGGAGGAAACATGTCAGTTTATCTCCTGTGAGAACAACCAGACACCCAATGGGAATATGCATGAATAGTTAAAAGAGAAGAAAAACGACTGTAGTGTTGCGTGATTATTTTGTAAATACTTGAATTATCAAACATAGAAGAAGAAAAAATACGTTTTCAATAAAATACAATCAATAAAACAGATGTTCTCAATCAGAGTGAAGGAAAACTTTTAGGTTTTTTTTTTGTTATTTATTTATTTACAGAAACATGTTTATTGAATTAGAATACTCTGGTGTTCTATTAATTTTTTACTTAATCATTTCACTACAAGCAAGGCAGTACTGACACTGGTTCGCAGAGGTCTACATAAAAGATGAATGAAGGGTTACATAGGAGGAGAGCAAAGAGGAACCGGTTACAGGGGGTGTCAGATAATGCGCAAGAGACGGATTGATGTGAAGAGAGTTGCGTGAGAGTAAAGTGAAAAAGAAAGTAAAACAAGATTCACAGAATGTCGGGGAAAGGATAATAGAAGTATGAGAGTCACGGAGATAAAAATGGCGTTCCACAGGAGATAAGTGCGAGAAAAGAAGCTAATAGAGTAAAAGTGTCAGCTGCATTTGGTTGTTTTGACTTTAAAAGGGTGAGACCTTGTTGTCAGTCTGGTTGCTCGAGTAAATTCTTGTAGAGGAGACACCAGTGGGCTAAGCTCGTTGGAGAAGAAGCCATGAAAATTTTTGTAGAAGTGACAGAGGGAAGCCACATCCCGTCGGTGAGAAAGTGGCTGGTGTCGAGTTGCCAGGTTGGTATCGATCACATTACACATTCTCTTCTGGAGCCTGTTGAGAACCCCGAAGTGAATAGCAGGAGCGCACGACCAGACAGGACAACAGTATTCAATGCATTGGAACATGGTTGATTTGTATATGTTCAAGATGCACAAGGCGGGAAATACTTCCTCACCCAACACAGTTACCCAACCTTCTTAGCAATAGATTTAGCTCTTGATTCAATGTAATCATCCACTTGAGGCCGACTGAGAGAGTGTGGCCGAGGAGGCACAGTGTGTTGATTTCGATGATCCTAGCTAGATCCGTGTTAATGGGAGGGGGACAGTAGAGACTATCGATGGTGGCTGGCGTATAGCAGCTTTGTTTTGGAAGCATTAATGTTTTGCGATCCATTTCTTACTCAAGTCCACCACAGCCTGGAGGTTCTTTTCAAGATCAGCAGCAGGGTTATCTTTGTCCACCTTAGCTAAGACAGCTAACCGATTTTAGTAATGAAAGACGGAGACACATGTATGTGGTCAGGAGATTATAGAGAAGTCACACTAACTAGAGAGAGGTGTTCACTAACGAAAACCCCCAGAGGGAAAGGTAGTATATGTTGTTGCATATCTCTGTTTCTGTGATAAATTAGAAGCTTAAAAAACTACGAAGAATAGAAAAAAAATTTGAAAAATCTTTTATACGTTCTCGTCTGTGAAGTAGAAGTTTTTCACGTGTGCCGAGTAACGACTAACTTATTAGTAACGGCTCGAATCTTTATGAAAAATATAATAGGCTATTGCTTTTTATTTCATGAGTGATATTTAAGCAGAACTTAGACATGAATGAAATTTAAACTTTTACCTCACCATCTGTCATTTTATGTATTTCCACTATTTCTGTATTTGTGAGTTTTATTCCACATATATCTCTGCGGACATTGGTCGAAAGTCTTCCAAGGGTGATGTCTTGAACAAAAGTACCACATGGTTATTAAAATGCAAAAATCTCAATGTTCACAAGCAAAACTTCATACTAGATTGGTCATCGCCGGGAAAGCAAAGACAGTATTCCACAAAGGAACCAGTTTGAGGTCAAAAAATATTTCACTAAAACAAAATCATTCACCAATAATCACACATCTGGTTACCAAAATCGGATTAATTCCGATTTTATCCCTCAAAAGAAGCCAGATTGAATAAAATCACGAAGAGTACAAAAAAATCAATGACATCTTTTTACACTGAACTAGAAAATCCTGAGAATAACATAACAGATCAGACATACCAGATATTGAGAATTAAAATGACCCTATATTGATCCAAATATAGCTGCCAATATCCGCAGATATATATGTGGAATAAAACTCTCAAATGCAGAAATAAGGGATATACATAAAAGAGGATGAGGTAAAAGTTTAAAATAATTCATGTCTAAGTTCTGCTTAAAAATCGCTCAAGAAATAAAACAGCCTTTGGTAATGTGCCATACTCTCGGATTGATAGGTCTTTAGAAATGTACAAATTCTCCTCAGTGATCAAACAAATTTCAAGTCAAATGGATCAAGTTAAGTATAAAATATATCTGTGACATTTTGCGCCTATCTCTATTTAGTTATCCTGGTATACCTAAGAAAATCTAAGATTTCTCCTTAAACAAAAGTTCAGCCAGTTAACAATGTATTAATTCCGGGGTTTAGTAGATTTCAAAAACCTTGTATATTTGTGATATGCTTGTTCATATAATTTATTTGTGATATGCTTATACAGGTAATTTATTTGGGATATGCTTATTTAAGTAATTTATTTGTGATATGCTTATTCAGGTAATTTATTTTTTGATTTTTTAAGTGAGCAAGTCAACTTGTAGTCAATCTACTTAAGGACAGAATCCTGTCAACAAACAAAACATATATTTAATTCTGGCTTTGATATAGTCAAAAGTGTTAATAAGTCATTGATGTTTAAATTCACCTTGGAAATCAGGAAAAACAAAAAATAAAAATATATTAAAAAAGCTATCAATATCTTAAAGAAATCGGTTGGTCTTTAACCAAACTTACATAATAGAAACATAACTGTTCAAATTTTAGCCCCCTTAAAAACACACACACATACACATTGATCAATGACACAATTCCCTGCTTCTTAGAAATGAGATTCTTTATCATCATCGGTGGTCATTAGTTAATTATCTTTGCAAATAATATGACTATTGGCTTTTAAAATAATTTACCATAATACATTGTAAAAAATATATGTATATAAACCAGTAAAAAATGTCAGTAATATACTCTTAAAAATACTTTGTGTTGCATCATATTACTAACCAATGCAGATATTTCGGAAATGTTTAATAAAAAGTTTTCAAGTACCAATAGAAATTATTACTTCAAGTATAACAGTCGCAGAAAGACAAAGTATATTTTTTTGAAGAAACAAACAATTTTATTCAAGTGACCAAAACAAAACAAAACAAATGCAACAATTCGAAGAATTAAAGGTAAGAATATATGTAATATGCTTCAATGAAATTTCCTTCCATTTGACGTAAAGTAATTATAAGGAACTCAAGAACGTTAATGTTTGCCATAATCATTCTGGATTAAAAACAGAATAGCTATCCTTCAAGACATGGTAAAATACCAGCACATATTGGTGATTTGAGTGTAATTAGGCTAATTGTAATTCTTTTTACAGATAAGAACAAAAACATGAAAGATATAAATAATCAAAATCGTTAATACGCTAAATACTAGCTTTCCAAGTCCTAAAAGAACAGAGCAAACGAAAATAACTAGGTGCATGAGACAGCAGATCTATGTAATATATTTATTATTATTTACATTATTTATAATACTCTATCATTCAGTATTCTATTATCAAATAAGATACTAACGATGTTGCTAAATGTATGTTTATTCACCTCATTCGGAACATAACACTATGAAGATTGTCTGGATTGGAGATACAACTCATTGAACTTTTATGACATTTGCAGTTTGTCTTCATATCTTAAGGACTTAATACTTTGTTTGGAATTCAAGCACTTTATATTCGATTTCAACATGTATTCATTTTAGAAACAATTAACTTATTGAAAAGTAGTTGATGATAATTAATATTAAAATGATTTGAAATGTATTTACTCTTTTTAAACATTTTCATTCTAATCGTCACCAATTTTATAGTTTTCATCTCACCGTAGTTTTGGGATTTATCTTCGAACCAACCGATTTTGAATTCAAACCATCCTCTACTATTACATTTTGTTCTTTATTTATTTGTGAGTTAAGCTTTTAACTAACAAACGTTTCCTAGTAGACATTTTATTTAGATAGATTCTCATTTACGTCGGATAATTGTTGCAAATGTCTATTGATTGGATATAAACACCGCACAACCAAATGATGTAATTCACAATCACTAACTGACAAATACACGGACCAAAGATATAATAACTGACCAATACAAAAAAATAAGAACTATTCATGTGCAGTCTATCCTCGTAGATTAAAAATATTCCATTAAGAACTCCCAGTAGATCGATATAAACCTAAAGAAAACCGGAAGTGGCAACAGCCGAAACGTTCAAATAACAACAAAAAAAGCTGAAGACAACAAACCGAATATATGTAAATAATGATGAGTCCACATCACCGAAATTCAGACTTTAACAATGACGGTTAGAATTGTCGAACCCCCAAACCATTCATCAGATTTTACAGAGTCAAAGCAGCACAAAATATTTTTCTATTTGTACTAAAAAGGATCAATAGAAATTAATGATTCATATGTTTCAAATTGCTATTCAATAAATTTCTCAAAACTTAATAATCAAGCGCTGCTAATTATGTTCAAAAGGTTAGCAATTTTTAATAAAGCTTCTAAAGAAGCGTGGATCTCGTTTAATCTTGATTCATTGATTTATTGCCAGGGAATTTCATATTCTTTGTTCGAATTTAATTTATTATCGACAGCAATGAAAGAAAAACACAATTAAGTAATGCATAGTGAGTATTTTAATTGCCTTACTAATAACGTCACTAAGTAAATTAATCTATTTTATTCCGATTTCCATTTGGACAAAACATTGTAACGATAACATTTGATTGTACTTATCTTACTTTTAATTGCCACATAAAATGTTATAGTATATATTAACGGGATGTGCGTTGTGGCACAGTGGATATCGGCTCGGAACGAGAAATCGGGGAGCCGAGTTCGAATTCCAGTTGAATTCCTTGCATTCACTTACGCGCAAATACCCTTGGGAAAGGTATCAATCCGTCTCTTCCTTCCAGTTATGGGTTAAATAACAGGACAGATTGGGTTCTATAGCCTTGGTCGGCAACCAGTCTACCGCAGAAAGCAATGGCAACCTACTGCGGGATAATCTTCTGCCCAGTCTTTCGAGACATGATCGCCTAAGCGTGTATCACGTATGGCACTTAACTGACTGATATATTAACGTTGATGAGTTATTATGACTACTGTAATTGAAAGAATTATTGACTGGAGTAATATTAATGCCGAATATTAAATTTTACTGTCGTATGTTATACTTAAAAGTAAGCGACTTGATATTATTGCCGAAACGGAGACATTGTGAATATATAACTGATAAAGAATAATTTATATAAATAATAAAATATGTAAAAATTAAAAGTTTAAAAATCAGAGTATTTAAAATAAAAAAAATATGTACCATTTTTAAGTACATATAAGTCAGTCAGTCAGTTAAGTGCCATGCGCGATACACGCTTGGGCGATCATGTCGCGAAAGAGACATGACTGACTGGGCAGAAGATTATTCCGCAGTAGGTTGCCATTGCTTTCTGCGGTAGACTGGTTGTCGACCAAGGCTATAGAACCCAATCTGTCCTGTTATTTAACCCATAACTGGAAGGAAGAGACGGATTAATACCTTTCCCAAGGGTATTTGCGCGTAAGTGAATACAATGGATTCAACTGGAATTCGAACTCGCTTACCCCTGATTTCTCGTTCCGAGCCGATATCCACTGCGCCACAACGCACATCCTACATGTAAGTAGCACATCTAAATGGGTTATTTTCAAAACAATTTCCATTCTTGTTTATCAAATTTATTCTCTAAAAGTAAAATACAATTGCATTTTATTTAATTATATATCCACCATTATTTACAATGATTTTTTACACTTATCAGGTATCGCTTCGATATCCTTTGAGGAAAATTCCAAAGGTTTTGATGTGAAAAGGTTTCGATGAACGCTTGCACCTGGTTTTCATCAGTGAAAGATTGCCCAATCAAATCGTTTTACAGGGATCTAAAAAAGTAAAATTCCATTGGTACAAGTTCAAATGTATATGAAACATGGTGGAGAATGTGCTAACCTAATTCCTTTTTACCCTGTTTTATTCTTGCCTCTTGTGACTTTGAGTCGTCATGAAGAAGAACCACTTTTTCTTGTTGACTAAAGTTTCAGAACAAATTTTAATAGGCACGTAGCAGTGTAACACCGTATCCTGACTCCACTAGAGTGACGTACTCCACAAGACCGGCCGTTGGTCCTGTATGATCCAGTATTACAGATTCCAATGTCGATTTGATGTCACCCTTTGATTTTTGTTCCTGGAGAGCAGTTATCAGATCGTAGAAATCCGAAACTCCTACGTTGATCCACCTGCAAGTGAGGGTGAGAATCGAGTAAACAGTAAAGTAAATATAACCAAGTCGATTCAATTTTGGGAAGATACAATTTTTTATATATAAATACAAACAAAAATATCTTTTTGCAAAAATTTGAATGTCTCTTTTATATGAATTATAGCCATACAAAAAATACTTCAAATAATTTCTGTAAAGGTGAGATGTGGCTTTCGTTTAACTCTTTTTTTAGTTCGTTCTTATCGCAATTACTCCAACCATTGACGTACCCATTTTCAGTGGTAATAATAATATTAGCAGTAGCGGTATTTAGATGTTAGCGGAAGTAATTTGCTTCTTTGTATCAGCAACACACACAACAGACGTTTTCTTTCAATCTCTGCCGTCACTCAACTCTGTTTGTCTGCATTCAAAGATAGTCCAACTTCTCTTCTGGCAAATCACAACCAACTCAATCTCGAACCCAAGTGCTTCCACGGCAACTCACTATCAACTCCATCTAACAACTTTACGTCTTCCTATTTATTGAGAAAAAAAAACGGTATCACATGTGATCTCGCTGTAGACATCTCCTGAAACTCGCAAGACTCGTGAAAGGCATTTTTATTATTTATCCATTTAGCCCTTTGCATTGTTCAAACAAATCTTCGCCAACCCGATTTGAAATTCAAAATCTCAAAGAGGACATTTTACTCTTTATCCATAGCTTTCATATTTCATTATTCTAGATTCTTTTCTCTTAATAGAACTGACACGGTTTGTCAACTTCACAAAAGATCGCGTTTTCTGTTTATTGATAAAATTCACTTTTCAATTAGTAATCTGCTACCTTTTGTATACTTAAAAAAAATTATATTTCGTGTTCTAATTTATCTTTCTGTAACATTATTAATATTTCAAAGGTTTTACGGCCTATCAACTTCTTGGTTATCCGAAGAGGCCGCTCTTTTACTTACTGTTTTCTGTTTTACTGCATATCCACCTTTATTAATATTACTAACATTATTATCATTTCAATAATAATATCGTCCTTGCCACATCGCTTCCTTAACTTTTTTGTTACTTGTAATAGACATAAATACGTCAGAAGTTAATTCTACTCATTTAATTTGTCTACTATACCTTTCGCATGCAGGTATTATTTCGATTAAGAGTAAGAAAAGAAAATCTACAGTCCGATTAAATTGATTCAGGTATTACAATCTCTTTTAGTTCCTTTTTTTATTAAGTTCCACCATTCTTATAGACACCAATATTCAATTAAAACAAAATTCCTTCTACCAGGTTTGTAGTGTCCGCAGTTCTTTTTAATTCATACCAAGTCTGATAACAAAATAAGAATTACATATATAACTTTTTTCAATTCTATGTCAAGTTCAAAAGTAAATTATAAAATTATCACGTTATATTCTTTTTTTTTTAATTTCATGTCCAGTTCAATAATAATCACAATTATATATATATATATATATATATATATATATATATATATATATTACATTACTGGAGTTCTCACCGCTCCGTATTATATATATATATATAGATATATATAGATATATATATATATAGTCATTGTATTTATTTACCTTTCATCTTTTCTGTCCAGCCCAGCTTTAATAGGGGGCTTGATGATCTTTTTATTCGATTCGAGGTTCTTTCCCAACGGTTGTCGACTCTCCTTGTAGCTCCACGGTAGGTTCAATCGCATTCACGTTAGATATTCTTTTACAAAACTCACTTAATGAAATCCCTCTTTCGCTCGGGTACTTACAAGCCAGTTCTCCTCATCTGCGTGACAACTCCGCTCGCCTCTTCAACCACCAGCAAATTACTACTATTATTAAAATGACCAATAATATTCCTACAACGGTCGGCCAAGATATTATAGCTCGCCTATCCTCTTCCCAACGCGGACTAGTCTAATTTATATTTCAACTCTTCCAAGTTAATTTCATCAAGGGGCTTCGATAAGTCCGACATTTTCTCTAAAGAAACCTCAGGCAATCTCTTTACTATGGGTTCCCATAATTCTGTTCCTTTACTCGCGTTGGTTGATACTAATTTCAAGAAAGATTCTTTTTTTTTCAATTTTTTTTCCACATGGTATTAAGGGGAAAGTGTCAACGAGGATTCATGAGCTCCTCAACATGTTAACTCTACACTAAATAACGGTGGCTTCACTTTTATAGTTCTAGTGACTTTTCTTCACATACCATAGATAATTTTAGTTCTCGTTGGGTGGCTACCGACCAAATACCATCTGATAAGCTAATTGTTGTAGGTAATATAAAACTGGGCAATACTCCTACTTAACAATTTTTCTTCATTCCTTGTTTATTTTTCTTAAATAATTTAAGCACACAAATATCATGGCCACCAGTCACATAGATTTGACTTGCAGCTACACAAGTGCCTAAAGCATCTATTTGATTCTTCACTCGTTAACAACATAAATTTTGTTCTGGCCAAATTTAAGGCTAAAAATTTTGCATCAGCCTTGTACTTAGCTACGGATTCTAATTTTTGATTGGTATTAGGATATAAAATAGTCGGATTTATTACTTGATCTATCGACTAACAGAAGAACTGATCACCGTACTAATAACTTCTTATTTTCCAATAAAGTGACACATCCTAGGGCACTATAACACTTACATAAATATTTGGTGGGATCTACATGTAACCTAAGGTGATGAGGTAATCGAGCCTGTATTCCCAACAACACCTCCCATAACCGGACTGGGGTTATTATACTTGGTGACAGGTATCCCATAGATTACATATCCAATAGGTATCCCATAGATTACATATCTCGCATGCTTTTTAGGTTAATGATTGTCTGGTCTGATGAACTTTACTTGTTATCGGCAACAAGTGAAAATATCGTTGTAAGAACCCCTTTAATTCCTTCAATTCTGCTAAGGATCCTGTTACATTGAACACGTCTTATTTAAAACTCATCAAATGGGAAATCAGCCAGTTTATATTGCCTCTATTCTTGACCAATTCTAACCTGGTAACGTTAAGAATAGATATACTCTCTCTCTAGCTAATTGACCTATCACTCCTTGTTTCTTTTCCACGCTTTACTAATTTTACTCTAATCACTCTTACATCATCTTCTGACACTGTTCCGAATAGCACACTCATTGCCTTCCCTACAATAAGCAGTAAAGCTCTTTTTCTTCTAGTCTGCAATAACACTACCGCCTTCAGGTATAGACTCATATCCTTCCATTCTCTATCAAGTATAAGAAATTCTTGTGTCATAGGATACATTATACGGCGATATTCTTCCTTCTGTAGGTAAGTCTGGGCTATTTGTGTTCTAGCCTTACCGATCTTCGCTATTTCTAGACGAGCCAATAACTTTTTGTATAGCTGTAAGTATATCACTAGGGTTATCAACCATTTTGATCTAGTCATGGCCACTTCATTTATTTTTTTAAATACAGTCGTTTTGCTACGTTCCCAGGCATTTACTGTCAAAATCAACACCAGTGCCATCAGTGGTCCTCCCTTGTCCATATCTGCAACGCGTATAAAGATGAGGGTCAATTGTACTTTTACATTCCTTTCTGTCGTTTTTCTTATAATTATTGAATTGCATAGTTACTTGAAAGAGTGCTTCGTTTCCCATCAACCAGCGCTACGCATGCATGGCGCCTCTTCCACACAGCCGCTAACACCGACAACCGCAGCCCGGCCCACCTTCTCGGGCTTTTCTGCATGCATCTTATTAATTTTAGTTCTCACTGCCCCTCTCTGTTATGGACATCAACTGAGTAAATACACCTGGGGAATTAGACAATCCAAACGGCATCACACGAAAATTGAATAGATACACATGACAAGAGAAATCTGTTTTCTGGTCTTCTTTTATCCAAGGCTACCTGCTAATAACCGTACCTTAGATCCA
Source organism: Ascarosepion bandense (assembly GCA_037127315.1). Lineage (NCBI taxonomy): Eukaryota > Metazoa > Mollusca > Cephalopoda > Sepiida > Sepiidae > Ascarosepion > Ascarosepion bandense. The sequence continues at coordinate 2,330,306 of JBBBDQ010000191.1, forward strand.
CAGTAGAAAATCAGGTTAACTTTCCAAAAGTGCAAAAATATCATCTATCAGGGGTAAAGGTACCCCTAACGATTTTGTAATGCCATTTAACTCGCTAAAATCCACACAAAATCTATGACCTCCATCCTTCTTTTCCACAATAACTATTGGAAAACTCCATGGAGATCTATATTCTTCTATTACTCCTGAGTCCAACATCTCATTTATTGTCTTTTCCATTAATTTTCTCTTATAGATAAGGATTATATAAGGACTGAATCTGATGGGTGGGTGGTCACCAGTATCTATTTTTATTTGCACTGTCCCGGCCTGTCCTGACTTCTTGTCAGTATTAGCTATCACATCTCGATTAGCTGTTAGCAGTCTTCTTATCTAATCTATATATCTTTCAGGTACTACCAAGTCTCCCTCTTTCGAACCAAGTGACAAGACGGAAGTCCGTAAATCCAGGAATTAATACATTGTTAATTGACTGAACTTTCGTCCAAGGAGAAAGAGAAACAATAGTTAGTGAACTTGAAAAGCCTATTTACCTAAAAAAAAAAAAAAAAAAAAAAAAAAAAAGTAACAAACCCCTCCCCCCAGAAAAAAATCGGACGGTTTTAATAGACAGTTTTATAAATTTTGACCAACTGTAGCATCATTTGCTCGGCTAATGAGGGCCAAATATTTCCTTATAAGGAAACGATTAATATTACCATTACGATAGTGTTATTATTCGTATATGACTATGTTAAGCTAACACCTTCGATTGAAGTTAAATTTATATATACACTGTATATCTGACATCATGAAACTGCTATTTGTGGTTATAAAACGGCTTAATGTCATTTTACTTTCAACATTTGTATACTATTTATATTTTAACATTTATCACCAAAATATGTTAAAAAACAAAAAATTGTTACCTTTTGATATAAAATATGACACCAGCTTTCAGGCAATTTTAATAATATAAACATTTTCAGTCGATTAGAATGTAGTTAAGCAAATAAAACCTGCTAGATGAGTTCACAGGATCAATGCCAAGTCTACTTGGCATTGAAGAGGGTCGACAATGGCAAGTGGACATTTTGGTTCTTTCCGTACGAATTGTACTTGAGTCTGTCGCATATCTTTTTGATTAAATTTAATATTTCCAATAAAAAAATGCTTCACTTTATTTCAAACCTTATTTCAATTGACAGGAAGAAGTTTTGTTTATAATCCCTAAAAGATAACTGAATTTAACACTATTTTTTGCCATTTGTCATCACAATGTATTTCTCTTTATTTCAAAATCTTTTAAAAATAAAATATAGTTTTCTTAAACTTTATTATACTTTCTTCCATTTGTAAATATATCCGCGAAGTTTCATTAAAATCAATTATTTGATTTTTGCAAGAATTTGCAAACCAATGTGTTTTTCACCGCGAAAAAGTAACTAAAATTTCTTAGTAAATTTAATAGTAAATTCTTGCTGCTCTTTACATGTTTCCCACATGTGGCTGTGTGCTTTCGTCTCACTACATGTTACGGCCTGTTTCTTTTTTTTTTTAATAATTGCTCTTAAATACTTTTTTTATTGAAACGAAATAGTCGATAGATCGGATTTTCCGCGTCCATGTATTACTCTCCCTGACTTCTACGTTTTGCGCTGTTTTTCCTACTAAAGTTTCTGTTTTCTTAATGAATTTTGTAATGAATTTTATATAATTATTTACTTGTTTTTACTACTGGAAGTCTGTTTAGGAGTGTAATGTCAACGATGGATTCAAAATTGATTTATAAAATCAGTTTATGCGAAGCGAAAATGGACAGACAGTGGATCGATGAAGAGGCAGACTTTATACCAATTAGTCTCTTGATCGGAAATCTATAATTATAAGCACTGTACACCATATACTAGTGGGAAATACGCAGTACTGAAATAATATTCGAGAATTTAGGATTGTTTGCAAAGTAAAAGGTAGCAATCATGAATGGGTTATGGAAAGACAGAAATTTAAACTATGAATATATCCAAAGCAGTCGCTTTATGCTTTCAATGAATACGACAAGAGCAAGAGATTCTTTAACTCAAGTGACATTCATGACTAGAAAATAGTAGAAAAATGAGAAAAAACCGCCTCTAATTACAGCATAGCGTCTAAAACCTTTGTTATAATTCTATCTGAAGATGTTATTGCAATTCTTGTACTCCTAATAATTTAAAAATCCCAGGCAGAACTATAAACAAGAACAAGAAAGAATTAAACTACTACTACTATTACTACTACTACTACTACTACTACTAATAATAATAATAATAATAATAATAATAATAATAATACAATGTGCTAATCACCGATGAAAATATAATGAGGTTAAAGGATTTCGAGTAATAGAAATACTTACATATAGTAGTAACACTGAATACCACGAAATAGTCTTGTGATATATCTCATGAAGCTTAAAATTCCTCACAAGATGCAGCCAACTGAATATATTTACCATTGAAAACAAAGATAATTATTTAAAAAGTGGTTATTTGAGAAAGTGTTGTCACTCAGTATCCGAAAATCGTTTGTAGAGAATTCTGGATATATCAAGTTCAATGGAAATTGGATAAAATGTAAAATGAAACAGTAAAAATGTATTAAAAAAATCAGTGCTTTGATTTTATTATAGCTGTGAGTATAGAATAATCTATATAGAACTTTGTAAATTTAGCCCTAGGTTTAGCAATTTATTTTTAGACTTTTTGTTAATTTATAACTGGATAGGTTTATAAATGCATCGCCGCTATTGGACAGTAGAATTTATGTACAAAGTCCCTGTCGACGAAACAAAATTTTAAGAATGAATGTACACTTACATTAAAAATAGTAGTTATAAAAATTTCTTAAAGAGTGCCAGCGAGAATTATTTTCTTTAAATAAATCAGTACTTTAAAAGACATGCTAATTAACAATGGTTTTCCAAACTACCTCATCGAGCACCAGATTAGCCTATTTTTTTCTAAAGTAACTCATAGCAATACTGAAGATACAGATAAAAACAACATTAGCATCTCTGCAAAAGCCAAATACATGTTAACTATAATCATAATGCCTTTTTTCTTAGAAATATCATAAAAAAGTACAACCCCAGTCGAACAGAACAGCAACATTAACGTTTTTATTCCAAAAAATTCAAACCGGCTAAAATTATTATAATAATAACAACACCCAAGAAAAACAAAACTACAGAGAACCAATATCATTTACGTATTTAAATGCTCTTTAAGAAATTGTGTTTTTGATCAAACCAAGCACATCAATAATTACATTGGTCACACTACTACATGCCTATCTAGACGACTGACGCTACACCAACCCGAACATAGCCCAATTAGAGCGCGTTTTAACATCCACGAAAACCTACAAAAAACCATTCAAAACATACTAGTAAAAAATATAAGTATAATATCCTCATTTACATGTAAAAACATTTAAATATGCGGTTCTAACAATAGAAAAGGAAAAATCAACGCTTAATATAATGAACTAAGAACACGGCTACAATTTACTGACCGTGTTTGGAAAATAAAACATTTCTATAACATCAAACACATACGTAAAGATCTCACATTCAGTCCAAAATAAAAAAATAATTGATAATGGCTAAGTGTCTAAAAAAGAAAACACTTGTACGAACATAAAAAAAATTAAACATAAGCTTAAACGCAATAACTTGTCATTAATATTTAATGAAGTATATATAAAAAAGGCATTAGTACACACACACACACACACACACACACACACACACACACACACACACACACACACACACACACACACACACACAGATAGATATATATATATATATATATGTGTGTTTGTGTGTGTGTGTGTGTGCGAATATTAATGTTATTCGCTTATTTTTAGATTTTCGATTTACATATATATAAATAAGTACTCGAGGAACAATATATATATATATATATATATATATATATATATATTGTTCCTCGACTACTTTTGAATGTTGATACATTCGTCTTCAAGGAGTTCGTTTTTTGTGTGTAGCTATTAGTTGAGCAGTTCTGGTGTTACTTATTTTTTACGTTTATTTTAATTTTTTTATACACACTTCAATCTACAACCCCATAAGGAGAAGGATAACGTATTTATTCAAAGCATCCAGCATTGAATAAGTTATCTTCCGCCATAGATGATTGTATACTGAAGTGTGTCTTAAAAAATCGAATAACCGCCGCCGTCCATAATAAAATCAGACACTACAGAATAAGCTTGTTATTACTGTTAAAAAACAGCTATTACAAGCTGACATTGATATAGTTTATCTTTCATATAAATATATCATTGATATCACTAGTAACACGATTTTTGGTACCAAGAAACAAAAGACGTTTTTAACTAATTTGATGGAGGCTGATTCCGAAAATGACCTTAGATTTTTATGGTTAACTACTGTTTTTGCGTTGTGGTACAATGGATATCGGCTCGGAACGAGAAATCGGGGAGCCGAGTTCGAAATTCCAGTTGAATCCATTGTATTCACTTACGCGCAAATACCCTTGGGAAAGGTATTAATACGTCTATTCCTTCCAGTTATGGGTTAAATAGCAGAACAGACTGGGTTCTATAGCCTTGGTCGGCAACCAGTCTACCGCAGAAAGGCAACCTACTGCGGGATAACCTTCTGCCCAGTCAGTCATGTCTCTTTCGAGACATGATCGCCCAAGTGTGTATCACGTATGGCACTTAACTGACTGACTGACCGAACTTCTAGTTTTCCTCAGAATTGCCTTGCTGCATAGGTTGAATAAGTCCAGTGAGAAGACATATCCTTGTCTTTTACCCCTTTCTATTTTTGTACATCTGATTAACTCATTTCTATCCGTATGCAGTCAGTATACTGTCAATATAGATTCTTGAGTATTCTAATATCTCTTTCCTAATATATACCGAGGGGCAGTTTTAACATATCTTTGTGGCGTACTTTATCGAACGCCTTTGCATAATCTATAAAACACAAGTAAATGTTCTGCATTTGTATTGCTGTTTCTGAGAAATTTCTGGGCCTAAATGTTGCGTTCCTTGTTCCAGTCTTTGACAAACTGCACTCTTTTTCTTCTATTTCCAACCTCATTCAGTTTACTGTGCGCAATAATCATCAGAATTCGAATAAACAGTGGTGTTATTTGGTCCATTAAGCTGGTTGTTCTTATTCATTTGCACCTAGCATCTTAGGCAGTCCTATATTTATAACAAAATATTAAATTTCCGATTACAAAATATAATTCACAAAAAGATTTTCACGGGATTTAGGAAATTATTGTCTATGATTATGATTTCGGAAATTATAACTTATGTCTATGGAAATTAAATTCGAGTTCAGGCATATTTCTCCACGGCCTGATATGTCAATAAAGTGGAATATTTTCTTTTTTAAAAAAAAATGAAAAATGTTTTGAATTTTATAATACAGGCCTTCAGTCAGCGAGTGGATGCTTAGTGTTACTTAAGTCATACGACTGAAAAGTTCCAGTTTTATCAGCAAAATATTTTACCAGAAACCAGTAGATGCAGATAATTTTTAATAGGCGATTCATTTAACATAACTAATAAGAACGTGGAAAGATGAAATGCAAAAACTGCATTTGTTTATCCACTTGAAATTTGAATCCTTTAGTATGATGCAACATAACTTCCCACCTGCTTCATGAATATAATTGATTTAAACGTCTTTATCAGCGAAGAATCACGGTCAGATTTACCGCCAGAATAAGAAAAAATAGACCAATGAATTTTCTCGAAAAAGATTTCGAACTCGGCTCTCAAATACTTAAATAGTTTTTCAGCATACTTTGAAATGATTATAGTACTGGTTTGCTGACGAATTCTTTTTTTAAGACCATTATTGAATGTTTTCTGTTTAAAGAATCTAGGTTACCAGTCATTTACGTAAATTATCATAGATTTGTTTTTGTAATATATATTTAAGCACAGTTGATGAATGTCATTTTCCTCGGCCTTTGGTATTATCAGTGTCTCTTAATATTTTTTTTATTTCTTTTTGGCATCAAATGAAGCTGTTGCATTTAAAAATAGTAACTATAGATTGTTTTTTTTCTTCAGTTGTTTCTAGAAGTTAGATGACATTACAGAATTGTATACACAGAGATTAAAAACAGAAAATTCTTCGTTGAAATTTGAAACCATTGGTAGAAAAATCACTAGAACAAACAAATACCTAAAAATAGAAAAAAGTGCATAAAACATTTTCATGACAAACAAAAAAGTATACAGTTTTTTTATAGACAGTTTCAGTATCTTTTCCTATTAATAAAATATTATGAGCGACTTTTTGGCTTAAAGATTACCGAGAAATATCTGCTTCAACGTAGAAATGCCCAGTTCAAGTAAAACACTTCAATCTCTATTGTCAATATTCTAAAATTAGCCTCGTTATTTTAGTCTCTTGTGTTATCAGATCAGGCTTACAGAACTGCAATGAAGACACTTAAACCGAAAGTGCAAAACCTGTTTGCTGGCATGTCGACTAAAACAGCCATTAAGAAGCTAAATTTTAAATTTCAGTTAATGCAAAGCGAATTTTATAGCAAAACACATTTCTTATTTGCTTGTATTGAAAATCATCTGGAAACAAATCTAAATTTTAGAAGCTAATGACAATTCACTATTCTTAACTTAATTTCATTTCAGTTAAATTGTCAAAAACCAAGAAAGCGCTGTTTCTAAATTTTATTTAACTATTTTTATGATAACACATCACTCAATAAATTCCGAGCCTAAAATATAGATGACACCACTTAAAAAATCCATGTGATTTTTATGAAGAAGAAACTTTCAAATGGTATGAGACAAAATTTGGGTCTAATCGAATTATTCGTTTACAGATTACAGTTATTTAAGTGAAGTTACAGTTGCAAATTTTAAAAAACAAGGAAAAAATTTGAATTTGGTTTGTTGATAAAACATTACTTTCTGATGGGAAAAATACTGTTTAAGCAAAGCAATGGCTTGATTATTCGAACTCTACTCGGAAACAATAGTGGTTAAGTGGAGGTATGTTGACTTTAAATGCGGTCATACAGAAAACAAATGATGCTAAACGCTCAGGTCTCCTCAAATTAGCAGTTGTCACGGAAAACATCAAAAACATCAAAAAACTCGTTTTGGCCGATCGTAAATTGAAGTTGCTTGAGATATTAGAACTGTTGAATATATCAGGAGGCAGTGTATTCACCATTTTGCATGAACATTTGTCAGTGATAAAGCTGCGTTTGCTCACAGTCGATCAAAAACAACAACGCGTCGACGATTCAAAGCGCTGTTTGTAACTATATCAATGAAGGAAGATTTTGCGTAAATATGTAACAATGAATGAAACATGGACATAACACTTCATTCTGAAATCAAATCGGCAGTCAGCTGAGTGGACAGCAGCAAGTAAAAGCCATCCAAAGTGACCAAAAACGCAAACATCAGCAGGCAAGTTTTTGGCCTTCGTATTTTGGGATGCGCAAGGTATTTTGTTTATCGATTATTTTGTGAAAGGAAGAACCATCAATAGCGAATATCATACAGCATAATTCGTGTGTCTGAAGGAAGAAATCACAAAAAAATAATAAAAAAAGAACGGCCACAAATAAAGAAGAAAAAGGGATCTTTCACCAAGACAATGCACCGTGTCACAAGTCGATCGCAACGATGACAAAATTACATGAATTGCACTTCAAATTGCTTCCGCATCTACCTTATTCTCTATATCTGGCTCCCAGCGACTACTGGTTGTTTGCAGACCTCAAAAGAATGCTCTCTAGGGAAAGTTATTTGGCTCTAATGAAGAAGGTATATCGGAAACTGAAGCTAAAGACAAATCGTTCTACAAAATAGGCATCGAATTGTTAGAGAAGCGTTGGAATCAGTGTATCACCCTAGAAGGAGACTATGTTGATGAATAAAGTCAAATTTTGCCTAAAAGTTGTTTTATTAGTTAAGTACAGGATTTATTGAGTGATTTGTTAGCAATAAAGATTGCTGATCTTGATTTTAAAAACATATCTGGTTTGATGTTCCTAGTATATATCTTGAGAGTCATGACAAAACTTAAAATGGGGTCTGTGATGTAATCGATCTTGATCTGGCAACTGGAGTCACTTTCTCGCCAACGTAATCTTTTGACAGATATTTTCAAGGCAATCGTTCTGGTGAGAAACAAAGGCCAGAATCACCAAAATGATAACCATTGTTAACGCGCTGTAACCAGATAGATAGATAGATAGATAGATAGATAGATAGATAGATAGATAGATAGATAGATCACTTTGAATATATTCTTAGCACTGTTCATTAAGTCAACTATTTTATTCTGTTAGCCTTTTCTTGAGATTACGTATTTTACTATAATGTTCTCTTTGTACAAGGCCCAAAAGCTGCTCGATGAAATGGGTTACTGAGTTAGTGGTAAGGGGTACACTTTATGAGCATAAAAAAAAGATAAAAGTTAACCCTTTTGAAAAAGATAAAAGTTAACCCTAAACTTAAATTATCATTTAATTATCATTAAGCATTCTCTTGAGAGTTCATTTTGTAAAGTAACGGTTCGTCGGAAGAAGCTATTCGTTTGTGGAAAAAAGCTATGAGAAGAGTGTAACTAACATATCACCAATGAAATACGAAAAAAATGAGGGTGGTTCGCTTCAATATACGGGGCAGGGTGTGTTTTAATTGTTAACAGTACAATTTCACTAGAAACAAGGAAGAGAGTACTGGATTGCTATGTGTTGTCAGTTCTTCAATATGGCTGTGAATGCTGGACAATATCATCAAAGATGAGGGAAAAACTTGAAGCAACTGAAATGTGGTTCTACAGAAGGATGCTGCGAATATCATGGATCGAGCATGTGAGCAATGATGAGGTTCTAGAAATGATGGAAACAAGAAGGAAATTAATACTGAGCATCAGGAAGAGACAGATGAAGTTCCTGGGACATACAATGAGGAAGGAAGACTTGGAGAACCTGATACTAAGAGGCCAGATAGAGGGAAGGCAACGGATAACATATTTGAAGGACCTAATCAGGTGGATGATGGAACGAGGGTCGCATAGTGTAACAGGAGAAGGCGTACTAAGAGCCACCAGTGAAAGGGAGACGTGGAAAGCTATGATCGTCTACGTTCTGAAGGGACAGAGCACATACAAGAAGAAAACGTTCGTCTGTATAAGAGAAAAAAAAAACGAAACCACCCCTTTCATATGCGACAATATTTATATTAATAAAACAGAGATAATCATAAAATATATAAAACTGAATAAAAGCTACATATTAGAATAGGTGTATGCACTGTATAGAAATATCGATTTTTAGCAATAATGTGATGATGAACATCATCTTAATTGCAATATGCACACGCATAAAAAAGCTTTTACATATTCAATAAAACAAAGTTGTCATGTTGTTTTAAAATGGAGTTCATTGAAACACATACACGCGCGCACACGCAAATAAATGATGAGATATTTTTAAGTCGAAATTATTACTTGCTTTATTAAATAATGAAACTTGTGAATGAAAATTGTTCTATTGTCTGTTTCGAAGCTAAAAAATATAATCATCTTTGCACCGTTCTTATTAGTTTGGTTTTCTCAATCGATCATTAATGAACGTATCGAAATTCTATTTGCCGATCTATTTTATTTTTGCATTCTGTGGTCGTTTTTTTTACCTGAACGAAATCAACAAAATGAAAGAAAACAAACTTTAAAACCCATTTTAAATCAGTATTACAAATTTACACATAAAGTAGCAATAGATTTTTTAAAAGCAAAACCCATAAAATTTAAAACTATGTGCATAATGCATCAAGGGACAAAATTACTGTTATATGAAGAAAGTTATATATATTTACAATTAATAAAACTTCATTCATGATTCGATACGCGTGTGGAAATATGTAATTTACTCATATGTTCATCACTATTTAAAAATACCATAATCAAATGCAAATATATGTGTGCTTATTTATGGAAATACATACACATACGTTTTATCAAATATATGTATTCGAATTCCAGCTGAATTCCTTGCATTAACTTTCGCTTTATATATATTGAGCGCTTTCAATAAGTACCACGAATATATAATATATAAATAATATAATTTATATCATAAATTGCATATATATATATATATATATATATATATATATATATATATTGATATATATTGATATATATATATATATATTGATATTTATAATTATATTTATACACTTTTCATATATATATATATATTCATTATATATATATATATATATATATAAGTTTTCCGTGGATTACAAATTTTTGTGTTGTCAGCAGCAAACTTTACCATTGTGAAATTTTCAAAAAAATTGTTGGTGAAAGCTATTAAATTATTTTCTCAGCTTATCTTGAGAATGAATTCCCAGATTTAGCACCGTTTTCTGCTGTAAAAGCAAAAAGAAAAAAGAATGTAATTGACGAAATTTACACTTGTAATGAAACTGTCTGGTAATCAAAGAGTCTAATTACGCTTTATATTTGTTTCTAGACAATCAAAGGTAACTAGAAAATTGTGTTATTCTGATTATTCTGTTACTTCATTAATAATTCTCAGTATCGCATATGAAATTTTCGAAATAGAGAAGTTTATCTTTCAATCTTAAACTAATTAATGTAGATTAGTTGTCAGAGAAGGAAACTAAAATATGCTAAACTATAAACAGATTAAGCTTTTGATTAGCAGCATAAAAAATCACTCTCTCTTACGAATGCTGAAGTACTCATAAAGTTCCCATCAATTCAAATTTCAGTAGAAAATATATAGCATTTTACTAAAAACATGTTACTAATCAGTGAACACTTTCTTGCCAAAAATAATTTATAAGTTTGAAATAAAAAACAGTAAGATGCCATGTGCTTTCTTTATTATTTGTGAATTTCCATCCATCTTACTAAACATAATGGAGTGGTTTTCCGTTGCGTCAGTTTGGGAATTACATCACTATACTACATATTACTATTTTATAAAGAAAAAGAAAAGAATAATGCATATAAACATTGTATATCAGACTAATATTTGGTAGGTTTTCGTTTTTGACACTCAGCTACATACAATATACATTGTTTTATATATTCTATGTTCCTCTATGTATTTGTACAACTCTCTTAGTCCCATAAAACGTACATTTCTATTCGGTTGTGTTGTACAATAGTGCAATGCTCGAGTCTATCTCGCCAACCATCAGCGTCCGGTATCACGGCCAGAATGGTATTAGGGAGGCATTTTGGGACATAACATAGCTGGACAATGTGGGTGGTTACTGAGTGACCAACACGTTTTTTCCATGTCTTAGTGTCCAGAACAGTATCACGAATACAAAAAAAACAAAGGTAAGAACATTAGAAAACATAAATTTTATTTTTCTGTCACATTAAAACATGTATAAAAGAAACATTACTGTCTCTCTCTCTCTCTCTCTCTCTCTCTCTATATATATATATATATATATATATATATATATATATGTATATATATAGTGGAACATACGTTCATCCCCCGAGAATAGAATGCTCTACTTTATAAAAGACGGTAACGAGCGGTACGAAGATGAAAAAGGTCTTAGGTTATTCGCCTGACTGCTCTATGACACTGTCAGCACTCTGCCTTCGGTTAGAGGGCACTCTCTGCTTCCGAGCAGAGAGCACAAACCCAGTCGTGGTTCCGCCGAAGGGTAGAACCACGACTGGGGAAAAATAGACAGATATATTTTGGCCCGGCTATATGGCCGGGAATATCCACTATAAAATGACCATGTGTCACATCTGGCCTTGCGTGGGAAGGCTAGTAAATACAAAAAGCTCTTAGGCGATTGCATTCACTATTCGATAGTCGATTCTGCTCCAACCCGTGGCTTGCTTATATTTGTATTATTGTTAATTTTATCTTAGTACAATAAATCTGTATTTCTTTTTCCTGGTGTGCAGTTTGATTCTTCAACTGATCATTTTATACTGTATTCCTTTTCGGGATATTTATATATATATATAATCAGTTCCCTCCAAGCAAGGCACAGGGGGTACATAAGAGGAGAGAGTTAAGAGGGACTAGTTATAGGGGGTGTCAGAAGATGGCTAAGAGAAGGATGAAGACCTTGCTGTAAAGAGAGCTGCATGAGTTGAGAGTGAACAGGAAAAAGAACATGATACATGGATTGTTAGGGAAAGGATGCGAGTCAAGGAGATAGGAGATGCTAATTTACATTGCATTTAAATTCTTGGAGATTGTAGCTGTCAGAAAAGCAAGTATACGTAAGGGATTTCTACTAGTATCAAGGATTATATATATATATATATATATATATATATATATATATATAATATCATTAATTTTTGTTTATTTTAGATATTTAACTAATAGTTTTGAACTAATGCAATCAGCTTTTTCTTCATTTGGATGACACCACTGACAGTTGAAAGGCTGACAACAACAATATCCGCCATCTATCTATAAGGCTTGCTAGTGTGTTGTTGCCGCGTCACAATTTGCGTACTTCCGTGGAGTAACGTTCATCGCAGACAATGGGCGTAGGACAATTAATTGATAATCGACACTATAGCGTCTTGCCATGATAAAAATCTGTTGCAAACACGGCTGACATATTATTTTTAAGGCCAAACAAATTTCATCATGCAACCTGAACGTAGATTGATATTATTGCAACTGAAACTGACCGTTGTTTTAATTAATTTGCACAAGGGTGTACATGTTTAAAATAATTAAAAAATATATAATCCCCGTAGGGACTGTACCCGCATTTCGTTAACCAGATATTTTTATTAAGTTCAAATTTTGTAACAGTCAATCTCTACTTGAAGATTGCGTTGTGCATGAAACTCTAAGTCGTGCTAGCAGTGAGGAATACACACGCACAAAACACACACACACACACACACACACACACACACACACACATATATATATATATATATATATATATACTTAAAGAAAAGCAAAGGTCATTATATTTTGTTGGGCATTTCATTTTGTTTTGGAAATATTTATGTTCGGATTTAGGTATAATTCATTTGTTTTTATAAAGGTTTTTGTCAATTGTGTTCATTTATTTATTAAGTATTGACAGAAATCACGCAGGACCTATTTTGACAAGATGTGTATAAATCGCAGTATTTTTTTCTACAGAAAGCCTGACGTAGATACTTGTGTGTGTGTGTGTGTGTGTGTGTGTGTGTGTGTGTGTGTGTGTGTGTGTGTGTGTGTGTGTGTGTGTGTGTGCATTGACAGAACAATAAATCAGAAGATTACACCAGTTGTGCATCCGTCTTTTTAGATTCTACAACCTCTTCTATTCCGACTCCACCAGTCCCAACCGCTACTGCACGAGATGACATTGAAGTATTGAATGTTTATTTCTGAGTTTTCGATCGGACAAGGTGAAATTTTGGCTGAGCTGTGCATACTCACTGTTTGTGTAGTAGAAAGATATTTCTCCTACTTCTTTATAAGGAAGAATGAAGTAGCAGTATCGATGGATACAATGCCCAATTTTGTTTATTTGACTCGGTTCAGTAATTTGATTCTTTCTTTCTTCATTTATTCCAGTGCTATATTTCCCCTGGGACGTTTCTTTGGAGCTAGTTCACTATTTTGTTCGTTCCCCTCATCGTTACTTTCTTGTATTTTATTTCTTTGTCCACGTTTTTGGTCACGAATCTTTCCAACGGTTCTTTCACTTCTCTAATTTCTCCCTCTTTTCCCGCCATTTCATGGTGTTGATATTCCTAACCAAAACACTTTTCATTCATTGTTTTAGACTTCCCTTTTTTCTTTTTTCTCTCCCTCCTCTCTTTGTTTTTCTTTGTTTTTCTTTCACATTATTCTTTCCTTTATGTTTTTTTAATTTTTCTTTATTTCTAATTTTTCTATTTTCTTATCCTCGGTTAATTTCTTTCTGTTTTTTTTTCTTGTTTTTTTTTCTTCGTAAATTCTTCCTTTTTTTTCGTTCTTCCTTTCTCTTTCTCAGATCATTCGTCACTTTTTCCTTCCTTCTTTCTTTTTCTTTTCTTTTGTTCATTCATCACTTTTTCCTCCCTTCTTTCTTTTTCTTTTCTTTTGTTCATTTCTACCTTTTTTCATTTCTCTATATTTCTTTTTCTCGGTTAAATTCTTCTTTTTTATGTTCATTATTCCTTCAACTTTTATTTATATAGGGTTTAATTATTTTGCTCCTTTAAATTTACTTCACTTTATATTTCATTATTTTGAGCAAATTCGAGAATTTCATGCAGAATTTCATTATACACCCAAACAAGTGATGTCAACCCACACTAAAATTCGGATGAATTACAGGATTCTTCAAGGAATCTATTTTTTTAATTCTTATAGGACATTTTTCCTCTTTCATTTTTTCTTTCTTTTTATATATATCACCATTTCCCACTTTCTCTTTCTTATTAACTCTCTTTCTTTCTTTCTTTCTTTCTTTCTTTCTTTCTTATTGTCTCTCTTTCAATCTTTCTTTCCTCTCTCTTCTTTCTCCCACTTTCTACCTCTCCCCTATCTTTGTATTTTTCTCGCTCTCTTTTTCTTTATCTTTCTCTCCCTTTTTTGCTCTTCCTTTCTTGTTCTTTCTCATTTGTCTCAGTTTTCTTCCTTTTCTCTCTATCTCTCTCTATATTTCTCTGCTTCTCTCTATCTTTCTTTCTCACTTTATCTCTTTCTTTCTTTCCCTTTACTTTATCTCTTTCTTTCTTTCCTTATTTCTCTCTCCCTTTTCTCCCTGTCTCTGTTTTTCTTTCTTTCTATATAACTTTATCTTTTCCTTTCTATCTCTCTCTCATTCTTATACAACAATTACATTTGAGTATGACCTAATATTCTACCTCTGCGGATCGAAAATATTTTAAAATTATTAAAACGTAAAAAGACTTGAAAGTTGTGATCTACAATGCATTTGCCAACGACACTAACATGTAATATACATCAAAACAAAAGAGAATTATAAAACTAGAAATCAAAATTTTATAGTGAAAATTACAATCTAATAAATTCTAGTAGAAAACATAGGATAGAACATTTCTAATTCAATCCTATCGAGCAATTTCACCCAAGATAAAATACATTAATAGTAATTTTACCGAAAAGTAGTTTGTCGAATATTTTAGAAATAGTCATATACCCGAAAGTAAATCAGTAAGTGTGTAGCGAAATTGTTATCTGAAATTTTCCCTGTATAATGTTCGATATGTCTGATTTATAGAAAAGTGTATAGTTAAATTCATTAACATGGAAGCAAAGCCTTGTTTACGAAATAAATAAAATCTTTCTCTCTCTTAACGCTATTGTCTTCTTGTTTTCCTTCTTTCTCTTTATTTTTCTTTCTACGCGGTCGAGGTCATCGAATGCAAAACCCAGCACTGGAGTTAATTGTGAGTGTTTAGAATGTGCCATGGCTACATATCGGTTTTGTATTCAGAGATGTCCTTCCCCTTGGCTAGTTGCTAAAACACAGCTGCAGAACCCAGCGGACTGTTTTTAAAACATATTTGCAGAGAGAAGAGCTGAATTCAAGGCTATTTGAGCAAAAGTGAATGTAACACTCGGCCGGAATTAGTCGATTGCTCTTTGAAAACCGTTAACTATTACATTATCTGCACTTCTTGCGTAGCTAAATAATTTTTGTGTAGAGGTGGATACAAGTAATTATTATTGTTTTTATCTCTAGTCATGTTTCTCTATTATTTAAACGTAGAAAGAAGAGACTAATTTGTTCTTATTGATGTGGCAACTGTGTTACGCTGTATGAAGTCCGTTCAAACAGTTCGTGAAAAAATGTTATGAGAAGACTTATTTTGATATTTCTTTGCTACAAAATAAATTTCGACTTATGTTGGGTGAAACGTAAGTATTTTAAGATAAAAGATTGAAGTTTAAGCAATACGTTTTAGAGAAACATGAAACTTTTTAATACTGAAGCAAGAATTAACAACAGTTTTAAATCTTGGTTAGACGACTGAGTACATTATTGGTACTTTGATAAAGGTTTATGGAGATAATTCCCTTGAAGCATCAGCCATTTGCAACTAGAGAAGGACGATGCAGAATTGAAGATGCCGAATGGATTCGGCAGCTCATAAACATAGGTTTATGAGGAAAAAACTTGATTTAGTTTGAGATTTAATTGAAGCCGACCGACGTCAAACAGCGTAAATAATGGTTAATATTCTACCTCCCAGTTGGATCACCCTTTTTATTTAAAAATTAGTTTTCTGCTCGATGGAGAGCAAATCTATTGCAGTCAAATCAGTATTACACAAGAGCAATGGTTTCAATTTAAATTTTCGACAAACTGGATCAAACTCATTTTTTGGAATGAGTTGCAACTGGAGATAAAATTTTGGTTTGCAAGTATGGTCAAGAAGATAATGCTCAAAGAAATGCTTAACCAAAGGTGGAAAGGGTAATAGTAATATTAGTCGTTTCCTTATAAAGAAATATTCGGCATTCATTGACCGACCAGCCAGTGCTACTTTCGATTGAAATCCTTCACTTAAAATAATTTTTCAAGAAAATAGATGTTTCATATCTTGTAACTGTACTTGCTCTTTGCCGTATTGATGCGGAGTTTCCTTCCTAACCTTTTGTTTCAAGCAGTGTGAAACGTTAATAGCTTCCTTATGCTTATATTTTCTTTTCGAATTTTTATACTATTTTAGTTGTTGCTGTAGCTAAATATCCTGAAGTTATGTGGTTTCTGTTATTTGGTACAGTTCTTTGTTTGCGTTTCTGTAGCTGCAGCCCACAATCGACGGAGGTGTGTGATTTTCAACAAAATTTCACAGGTTTCACTCGCTGAAAGCGATTTTTAATCATTGGACTTAAAATACCAAGAAAGAGCTGACAAATTACTGAACGGATTTAGTGCCATGCATTACATCCATAAGAAAGTATCGAGACGATTTGAAAATATGACTCGAGGTTTGGGTTATTGCTTTTTTTTTTGTAACAGCTGTTGGTGTTGAGCAAAACTACAATCATAGCGTGTATTTTATTTTCAATTTCCTTATATCTTATCCTAAATGTGTTATAACTGAACCATGCACCAATTCCTTTGAAGAGTTTAGCGTTTGCTTATTGCATATCCTAAAATTTGATGATAGATTCAAGGTAGATGCCATTACTGTTTTCGTTCCAGTTGTAAATCATAGTTACTGCTTTAGAAAGATTTATTCTAAGTCTTATGTCTTGAAATACCTGATGGCCTAACTGTTATCGGCAAAAGAATCTGCAAATCAAGTTTGCGAATAACTTATTAATGTTTCTATTCATTTTGCAGTAGTTTCCCTAGAAAAGGTTTTTTTATCCTTTTATTTTCTTTCTTATATCTACTGATGCCTGAAAGAGACACTGATGCATGAAAAAGATATAGTGCGTACTTGCTTCTCGTTTTCCTATCTACCTACCTGTCTAGGTACCCAGACTATGTTGAACTTGTAATTTATTTCTAGTAAATTGATTCCCTCATGAAGGCTTCAAATATATTCCAATGTATTCCAAAGCTGACCGAGTTCATTAAGTCACAACCAAAGACTTCCAGTAAGTAAATGATTATCTGTTCATTGTAGTTCGCCCATAACTAGATGGTAATCTTTTTCGTACTAAGACATGGAGTAAATGAACTGTCGGCAACCCGAAAATTGACGCTACATCTCTTGATGGCGGAGAGACGCTGAATTTTACCCATCACATCACAATGCAAATATACCACCAAAATATTGAATGATGTTAAGTATTCATCATGTCAGCAGAACAGTCAGGAGTTCACTACTGATATATATATATATATATATAAACTTATTTATAAATGGAACTTTGTCTCTGTGTGTGTGTCCGTTACCTATAGAATCCGAAACGGCTGAACCGATTTTTTTGAAAATTTACACAGTTGTACTATAAGCGTCTGCGAGTGTTCGTAGATAGGTTTCGTGTCGAGGTATCCCCGATAAATATCGATAATCGAAAACATCGGGTATAGCAGGAGTGGTCCGATTTTAATCAAATTTGATACACTCATAGACAAAGACATAAGAAATAATATTCAGAAGTTTCAAGGTTGCAGTTCTTACAATAGTGCAGAAAATCGATAATTGAAGAGGTTTCCTGTTTAGGTTGTGGTTTCCGGTTTTTCTCTTTTCCAATCTTTTCACCCTTACGTAGCCCCCTGCGCATCAGTGGCGTTTTCGCCTTGCTTGGGGTGATATGATTAAAATATATATATATATATATATATATATATATATATATATATATATATATAAGGCAAGATGCTTGTGTCTGTTTATCTGCCTGTATGTCTGTATTTTTTTCAGCCCTTTTATTTTAGTTTTTGCTTCGGGTTTGGCTCTAATATGTATAATTGTAGTTCTTAGTCTCAGCCATGATACAATTTACTAGGAGGACTTATTTAGCCTTCAAAATTCAGTTTACGACGAAAAATACTTATTTGATATCGATACCAGGAAATCAAAATTTGACTTAAATCCATTCATTTCTCTTTCAGTATACGGTTTCGCTTTAACTGGAAACAGTTATTGCTTTTTAGTCTTTCGTGCCAACGTCCTAAGAGTCTGAGCTCCAGGACCATGGATTAGTTTTAAAGCTTTCATTACACCCGAGCAACGCCGGGCTATACTGCTAGTTTATATATATATATATATATATATATATATATATATATATATATATATATATTACAAGTAGAAAAAAAGTTACAATTACACACCAAAATAGAAAAATATGACAGAGCTGCTTATATCGACATTTTTGAAAGAAACGAACCATGCCACGATTTTGATTTCGTTCACTATGTGCAATAATCAGGTAGCTAGAATGTCTGGTCAACCAACTCAACGACATTTAAAAACCCAAAAGAGTGTACAATGCTTGAAAGGTAGGGTTGTTTTTGCTACTAGTTTCTTACATGTAATATGTATGCTCTTTTATGTTGGGTGTTGAGTGTCTTGGTGTGGTTGAGCGCTTTTTTTTTTAGACTTTTCGTCTATTGTCGCCTGTAAGGCATGCTCTCACAACGAATGTTTTTGATAACGCCAAAATTAGATCACTTTCATATATATATATATATATATATATATATATATATCAAAGTTACATCAAGTTTGTTTTCGCTATTTGCCTCAGGGAATGATCTCGGAGGAAATTGAAAGTATTTGGGTAAACACGAACTAAGTCACCTTCCTTGACAAATTTCAAGTTGATATCAAGTAGATAATTAAAGAACTAGTAAAGATTATTATAAAAATTAATAGTCATAATATGCTAATATTATTTAATGTAACTTGCTTGAATTATGATACGTTGCCTAGATATATGCATATGTGTGTTTTATTGAGTGTGTAAGTGATTTGATGTATGCATTCTTAATATTGTAAAACTTCTGGTTTAAATATATACGAAATATTCCCTCACCTAGCCCATTTGTCCTATGTGAAAAAAACCTTTTTATGAATATCCTGATTAAAATTAACATTTATTTATTTATTCCCCGCTCTGATAAAGAAGGTTGTAATTTTTACAACTGCCGAAATAAATTCTGGATTAATAACCGTTTAATTATGTGTTGAGTTTTCTTCTCAATATAATATATATATAATCATTTCCCTTTAAACAAAGCAGAAATGTCACTAGTGCACAGTGGGTTACAGTGAGAAAATAAAAATGGAATTTATATATACTATTTTCCTATATTATTATTATTAGTAGTAGTATTATAATAAGTATTTTTGATAAAACCATTTTACATCGCTACATACTGGTGGTGGGAATGATTTTAAAAAGATCATTCTCATGACCAGTGACCAAATATCGCCTAACGAAGTACAATTAATAGTACTGAAACAATAACTCTAGTGTAGCGATGTAAAATGGTTTTATAAACAGTTAAGCGTCATACGTGATAGACCTTTGCATGATCATGTCTCGAAAGGAAAAGACTGACTAGTCAGAAGATTATATCCGCAGTTGGGTAATTGCTTTCTGCGTTAGATAGGTTGCCAGCCAAGCCTATAAAACCCAATCTGTCCTATTACATAATCCATAACTGATTAATATCTTTCTCAATGGTATTTCTGCGTATGTGAATGCAAGGGTTTCAACTGGAATTCGAACTTGGCTCCCCGATTTGTCGTTCCGAGTCGATATCCACTGCACCACAACGCTCATCCGGTTTCATAATAACTGTTGAGCAATATTATTATTGTAATTGTTTTATAATAACTGCTTATAATAAAAATATTACAAGAATAATATTGCTCAACTTTGTCTTGATCACTTTTAAAAAGTAAATGCTACGAAATGTAGATCTTTACTCCAACTCCATTTGTACTTACTTTTACTAAGATATTATATATATATATATATATATATATATATATATATATATATATATATATACACGAAAAAAATCGCAAGATCGCCAAGACCTACCGCGGTTTCGCACTGACGAGCCGTTGTGCGAAACCGCGGTAGGTCTTGGCGATCTTGCGATTTTTTTCGTGTGTTTTTGCTCTGCGTAACTGCCTTTTTGTTAACACTTTTTGGTTAGTTTAGTATCGAGCACTTTTCTTTCCTGGTGGTTCGTTCCGTTCGAGGGTTTTTTTTCTTTACTGTGAAGAACCGTATGCATTGTCGGTCCTACGCAGTTTTCTTTTTTTTCCCCTCTTTGTCCAAAGCTCTATAGCCGAGGACGATAACGGAGTTAGATTCTGCTGGTTATTCATAGTCTTTAAAAGTTTCTTGTGTAACATTTTAAGATTAGAATATGTATAGAGTCGGTTTTATTATTATTATTATTATTATTATTATATATATATATATATATATATATATATATATACTATAAAACTTTAAATAAGCTAAGAGATTAAAATGTAAAATACTCTAAGGTTTCAATGCAAAAGACGAAACAGCTTAAATACCATATATTATAATATCAGTAGAAGAAAATAAGAATCCACAATAATATAAAAATCTTGATACTATTGTATTTATAATACACAGACGCACGCGTGAACACACACACACACACACACACACACACACACACACACACACACATATATATATATATATATATATATATATATATATAATATATGCGTGTTTCCTCCTTTACTTTTATAATCTTATTTCAGTAAGTCTGCTTTATTCATTCAGTGCGTATGTTTAAATGATGTGTATTCATTTGTTTTCCTATATATGCATATATGGGCTTGATTTTTAAATTCTTGTTCTTATCTCTCAACTTTGCCCACCTGACTAGATATGCGAGAATACTAATATATCTACTATATCTGTTTGCCTGTCTGTCTGTCTGTCTGTCTGTCTGCCTGTCTGTCTGTCTGTCTCGCTGTTGTACTTGAAATATTACAAACAGTATGCAAATATTCATATCCGTTTTTCTTTAACTTGAAACGATTTTTGACATTTATTACATTTTGAGAAACGATTTATCATTTCAAGACTGTTTTATTATCGCTTTCTTGCAGAGAACTGTGCGTATATTTTTGAGGTTCATAAATCTGGGTTTCAAGAAGATTTTTCGCACCAATAAATATTACAAAATAAGCCCAAAATCATAAGTATTCCCAGGCGGGTAAAGGGAATCACGATGATTTTGTTATATATTTTTATACTACAGTCAGTCAGTTAAGCGTCCTACGTGATACACGCTTGGGCGATCATGTATCTTTCAATCAATGACTGACAAGGCAGAAGATTTTCACGCAGGAGGCTGCCATTACTTTCTCTGTGTTGGGGAGCTCTCCATCTTTCCACGGAAATGGACTATTCGAATCACTATATAAAATAGTAGTGATTATACCTCGAGGAAGGAAGTTAAGGAAGGAAGTCGAGTAAGGAAGTCGAGTAAGCGAGTCAGTCGAGTATTTCCGGTATTGCACCGGAAGTGTTCTACTCGTCAATCTATCACGTCTCTACGACGATACTGTATACTAATTACCTTGTTCTGTATTTTACTACTCCTCACCTCTTGTAAATACTTCTCTTTTCCTGTCAATACACCAACTTTTATACTATCAGTTTGTTTTGTATTATTTCACATAATTCTGTTACCCGACGTAACACTGGTAGACTGGCTGCCTACCAAGGCTATAGAACCCAATTTGTTCTGCTGTTTACCTCATAGCTGGAAGAAGAAGATATTGGTTCATACCTTTCCCAATGGTATTTGCGCGTAAATGAATGCAATGAATTCGTCTGGAATTCGAATTCGGCTTTTTGATTTCTCATTTAGGGCCGGTAGTCATTGCACCACAACAGACATCATTTATACGAAATGCATCATTAAAAATGAAAGGGAGGAATAATTCGGAAAAAATTGTTTGTAGCAATATTTAATTTTGTTGCTTGACGTATAATTGATTTTAAATTATCGTATTCTTAACTATCACCGTGTTTTTTCTCCGATTATAGATACGCGTTTACGTTAGCCCGAACATACGCTTGTACCTATTTTATGATGAACTAGCAGTATAGCCCAGTGTTGCTCGGGTGTAATGAAAGCTTTAAAACTAATCCATGATCCTGAGGCTCAGACTCTTTAGACGTTGGCACGATAAACGTAGGTTGTTGATCTCGAAGCCGTAGAACTTCTCCAACAACACAACCAGCATGCAATGCAAAAAGAAAGGACGCGTCTTTTGCCCAAAAGACGGCGCTGCCTCTATCACAATCAGTCAGAAGAAGGCAATTGAGAGAAAGTGCACTCGTAGATTACTTACACAGTATCAGACTGCAGCTGGCCAGTGGAGGTTACTCGCAAAAACCCCTTATCACTTTTTGCTATACTAGTGGCTCTTAATGTTGAAGTGAGAACATTCACTCAACCATTGAGAGGCTACTGGTTTGGGGCCAACGATTTTTTGTCCATACAGCTTTCACTGAACGTTCTTTCTCTCACTACGCCATGATTGCTGGTCTTAATTGCGTGGACGAGCTCGACTGATGCGACAGGTTCAATGATGATGAAGTAGAGACATGGTTGCTTAAATTGCGAGCTCTCCGCTGTTCTGTACTTTCGGCAGCCCGTGAAGCTTAAGTTGAAGCACAGTTGCTTAAATTGCGAGCTCTCCGCTGTTCTGTACTTTCGGCAACTCGTGAAGCTTAAGTTGAAGCACAGTTGCTTAAATTGCGAGCTCTCCGCTGTTCTGTACTTTCGGCAACCCGTGAAGCTTAAGTTGAAGCACAGTTGCTTAAATTGCGAGCTCTCCGCTGTTCTGTACTTTCGGCAACGCGTGAAGCTTAAGTTGAAGCACAGTTGCTTAAATTGCGAGCTCTCCGCTGTTCTGTACTTTCGGCAACCCGTGAAGCTTAAGTTGAAGCACAGTTGCTTAAATTGCGAGCTCAACGCTGTTCTGTACTTTCGGCAACGCGTGAAGCTTAAGTTGAAGCACAGTTGCTTAAATTGCGAGCTCTCCGCTGTTCTGTACTTTCGGCAACGCCTGAAGCTTAAGTTGAAGCACAGTTGCTTAAATTGCGAGCTCTCCGCTGTTCTGTACTTTCGGCAACGCGTGAAGCTTAAGTTGAAGCACAGTTGCTTAAATTGCGAGCTCTCCGCTGTTCTGTACTTTTGGCAACCCGTGAAGCTTAAGTTGAAGCACAGTTGCTTAAATTGCGAGTACTCCGCTGTTCTGTACTTTCGGCAACGCGTGAAGCTTAAGTTGAAGCACAGTTGCTTAAATTGCGAGCACTACGCTGTTCTGAACTTTCAGCCGCCAGTGAACGTTTCTTAGCAGCGACGTCCATTAATCGTTGAGATCGTCGCTGCTCCGTACTTTCAGCAACTTGTGAACGTACCTTAGCAGCGGCGTATGTTAAACGCCAAGATCGTCGCTGCTCTGTACTTTTAGAAGCCCTTAAAGCGGTCCTATCAGCTGTAGCATGAACGTTAAGCTCAGCCCGTATGAAGTCATCAAACCTGGAGCACCTACGTTTTTTACGGAAGCAATCACTGGATAACCTAATGGAACGTATATCATAAGTTTCAGTTGCCATACGTTCTGCTGAACGCAATGCGTTTTGAGACAATCGCACAGCACTAACAGAGGGGCTTTCGTATGCCCTAGTGGCCCTCTTTGACGATGCCGAAGCGCTTCGGCGCCCAATAAAACAACTTTTTTGGGGGTAGAATGGATTTAACAATGAACGAACTCACAGAGATGTTTGTGTAATTACGTGGCCAACTTTGGTCGTTTAGAAGGAATTATAGTGAAATCAGACGAGCAAAATGTGCGTATAAGCAACCTTGCAAGTTGTAGACCAGAGTTTGAGACACGTACAGCGAGATAACAATCGCAAAAGTGCAAGATTAGGGTTCTACAAAATGCTAAAAGGGAATATGAAGGCGATGCCCAATCAGATGGCTGTAATTGAATAGGTCAGTTTAGTCAAGCATAATTCAACTGACGTGACCAATCAGGCATTCGATTAGAACTCGTTAAGCTAGTTAATGTGTGGACACAGTTTCGCGCAGCACCATATGTGCGAATTACAATTTGTAAAATTAATGCGTGACAAACCTTGACATCGAAAATTTTAAAAGTTAAGGATTTTTAGTCTATTTAACTTAAGAATTTAAGTTAAATAGACTAAAAAGCAATAGCTGTTTCCAGTCAAAGCGAAACCGTAGATTGAAAGAAAAATGAATAGATGTAAGTCAAATTTTGATTTCCGGTATTGATATCAAATAAATTTTCAATCGCAAAATAAGTAAATGGTACCATGGCTGAGACTTCTTCTTCTATGTGCCCTATCCTTTCAGGACATAGGCGATCATGGCTTTCCACGTCTCTCTATCCCTGGTGGATCTTATTATGTTTTCTCCTGTTACTCCACTCAAAACCCGTTCCTTCATCCACCTGATCAGGCCCTTCAAATATGTTATACGCTGCCTTCCTCTGTGTTTTTTCCTTCTATCTGGCATGTCTCCAAGCCCTCCTTCCTCATTGCATGTCCCAGGAACTTTATTTGTTTCTTCCTGATGCTCATTATTAGTATTTTTAATGCCATTCTTTTCCAAAACCTCATCATTGCTCACATGTTTGGTCCATGATATTCGCAGCATCCTTCTGTAAAACCACATTTCCGTTGCTTCAAGTCTTTTCCTCATCTTCGATGGTATTGTGCAGCATTTACTGCCGTATTAAAGAACTGACATCACATAGCAATCTAGCACTCTCTTCTTTGTTTCTATGGAAATTTTCCTGTGTCTTAGTACTTTACTCAGCTTATGGAACGCGTCCTTCGCCATGCCAATTCAACTTAGGATCTCTGTATCGCACTTTCCATTTCCTGTTAGAACACTTCCTAGGTATATTTAAATACCTAGGAAGGGTTTTTTGTACTTGCTTGATTCTAGTATCCCTACCTGTATTTGGCATTTGGGGTTCTTTTTGCTGATGACAATGCATTCAGTTTTCTTGCTGTTTATTTGTACTCTTTTTTTGTCACTCTCCTCAGCTACCTTCTGTAGGAGGTCCCGTAGTTTTCTTTCCGGGTCTGCAATCAGCACTGTATCATCTGCATACCTTATGCTGTTCAAATTATGGCCTTCAATAACAAAGCCTGGTGTAGTATCTATAGTCCTCAAAATATTCTCGCTGTACAAGTTGAATAGATCCGGTGAAAAGACACATCCTTATCTTACGCCCCTTTCTATTTTTGTGAATTTCCTGAAATCGTTACCTGTCTGTATGCAGGCAGTTTGCTGCCTGTAGGGATTCTTGATTACTTTGATGTCTTTCTCAAAAATTTCGAAGTTGCTGAGCATCTCCAGCAATTCTTTGTGGCGTATTTTGTCGAATGCCTTCGCATAACCAATAAAACGTAGGTACAAGTCCTCCTTCATTTATATTGTCCTTTCAGAGAGCATCCTAATCATAAATATAGGGTTCCTTGTTCCAGTGTCTTTGACGAACCCACGCTGTTCCTGTCCTATCTCTGGTCTGATTCTGCGTTTCGCTCTATTCATCAGGATTTTGTCAATCAGTTTTGTAATTTGACTCTGATAGTTCTGTGTAGTTCGCACTCGTTTGCGCATGGCTTCTTTGGCAGGGCTATAAAAATCGACTTGCAAATGTCATCTGGTAGTATTTCACTATTATATATTTCATTTATTATTTCTGTAATTTTCTCTGTGCCAAATTCTTCCAGGGCTATCAGCAACTCTATTACAATTCCGTCTGTACCAGCTGCTTTGTTTCTTTTCAGTTTGGCCATTGAAGCTTCCACTCCGGACTTTAATATTTCCGGTCCGTCCTCATCCTTGTGTATTCTCGGTTGCTCTCTCCTGTCGCCGGAAAAGATCCTTTATATACTCTTCCCATCGCTTGAGTATTTCCTCTCTCACCAATATTATTGTACCATCCTTGGATTTTATGCATCCTGTTGAAGAGCGTGTTTTTTGTCCTGTCAGTTCTCTTATCTCTTTATGCATCTCTGCTTTATTAATCCTGATCAGTCTACCTCTGCGCTTTTGTCGTTGAGCCATTCCTCTTTAGCCTGTTTCTGCATTTTTCTTATCTCCCTGTGTAGTTTCCTGTATTCCCTTCCATTTCTTGGCGTTATGTTTTGTCTCCTTTGCTTCATGTCGAGAATCTCTTCAGAAATCCAATCGTTTTTTCTTCTTTGTCTGATTTTCTTTGGAGCAATATTGTTCGCTGATGTCACAATCGCTTCTTTTAGTGAGTCCCATTTCGAGTGTCCTTTTCCAATTTGTTCTTTATATTTCTTTCTCACGCTGTTAGTGTATTCTTTCTGAAGGTTGAGGTCATTCACGAGCGTGTTGTATTTCAGTCTTGGTGCTGTGCTAAGTTTCTTCATTCTCCGGAGTTTTATCCTTAGTTTGCAGATGACTGGGACATGGTCGCTTCCGCATTCGGTACCTGTATAAGTTTTACACTGAACAACTGCGTTCCTGAATCTCTTGTTTATAGTTATGTAGTCTATTTGGTTCTTCCCGGGCTTCTCCATGTCCATAGACGTCGTGGGTGTTCTTGAAACCAGATGTTAGTTATTACTTCGTCATTCGCTGTGCACCATTGCACCCATTTTTTTCATCGTTCAAGAACTACAATTATACCTACTTAGAGCAAAATCCGAATTCGAATGCAGGGAAAGAAAACACGCTCACTCACTCACTCACTCACTCACTCACTCACTCACTCACTCACTCACTCACTCACTCACACTAAGTTCAAATAGTATCCCCAAAGAAATAAAAAGGACTAGATGACCCGTAGTGTAAAAATTGCTGAAAACAATTTTAAAGTATAAAGACTCGCAAGTCATTGGAAAGAAAAAAAAGAAAAAAAATCTTGATAAATAAGGAAGGCGCCAGAAAAAAAAACTGCAAGTCTGAAAAAATCCAACTCCGCACACATAAATTCTTTGACCTGATTGGTAACCACTTGACTTATCTATTTATACATGATACCTTGGCCATCTTAAAAGCAAACGGATCTCGATATGTGAAGTCACAAGTTTATTCGCCTAAAGAGAGGCAACTTTAGACTCGAAATAAGTGTAGCGTCACAAATACCATTATGGACACTTAATGAATTTTACAAAAAGAAAGTAATATAAATAATAATAATAACAAAATAAGTCTACACTTTAAACAAAACGTTCACAGATTCTCTCACTATATATTTTTCCCTCCCACTCTTCCGGTGTTCAGGTGTATTTAGAGTTGTGATTACTGTGGGTAGCCTGATGATGTTAAACCATAATTATTAACTATAATTATATATAACATAAAATATTTGGTATTTAAATCAGGTAAATTCCGTTAGAGACGAACTCAAAAGAACTCAATGTTAAATTTTTTATTTAATTTAATGTAGAAAATCTTTTTAGAAATTCTACAATTTCATGGGTAATACGTATTTCGCAGCACAAAAAGCTGCTTGTCAGACCCAAAAGATACAACAATTAATATTCACAACAATCCAGAAAAGAATTACATACAGACACTTACGTGCCCATACGGAGATCTGTGTGTGTGTGCCATGATAATTGTGGGTATATTTGCATTATATTTTAAACTACATATTTGATGTGCATATTAATATTTAAAGTATAGTTATGTATTTGGATGCATGGAAGTGTGGGCATATATTTATATATATATATATATATATATATATATATATTTCAGTAGTTTTACTGATAAAAGACATTTTTGCAAAGAGTTTTTTTATCGTAATATGCTCGGTATCGGGGTAGAGATAAAAGTGTGAATAATTCAATATAATGAAATTATATTTACACGCACATTAAAAAGCAATAAAAGAAATAAAACGCCTGTAAAATAAAATAAAAAGAAAATCAACTAACCGCAAATAATACAACATTAAAACAGAATCAACACAACAAACAATTAACCACAATTAAAAGACCTCTACAACAAAATATCAAATTGCAGCAAGCTCCGTATAAATAAAAAAAAAAAACGAGACAACACAGCAGACGAAAACATAGCTCTGACTCGTAACGACATTATAATGATGTCTTCACGAAACTTTGAAGTCGGTATGTACCTGCTCAGTTAAGTAACACATTTCTCTTCATTAGATTTATAAATATATACATATATGTTGTGTGTGTTGTACGTGTGTGTTTTGTACGCACACGAGTGTTTGTGTATACTTGTCTGTGAGCGCGCATATGAATTTATGCGTACCTCTGTGTGTGTATCTATTAATTAATATTTGTTCCATTCAACGTGCAGCGCGTTATTATCACATGTATATCGCTACATACTCAGGTTCGACAGAAGATATTTCTCTTTTTTTCTCTCTTTCTATTTCATTCCGTGCTACAAAAGTCAAAGAACAAAAGAGCTGGCAAAACATGGCGAAGAAGACTGGGAAATATAAAGGAAAATATTTATTGCAACCAATCAAATTTTGATTTTAAGTGGATGAAAATCTTTGCAGCTGCTTTCTCCTAAGTGGCTCGTTGCCTTCAGTAAAAGAAAAGATAAGAAGTTAACAGTAAACGCTACAAGATTTTTATTTATTTTCACAATCCTCTTAATCAAGTTCATCGATGATTTTGTATGTAAATGCTTGTATTTGCGATGAATGAGGAAATTAGGTTTCTAAGCATCGTTTTAAGGGAATATCTCTAAATATTTGTTCATATTTTCAAAATGACAAAAATGACAATACAATATTAAAAGCATGGTATTTATTCTGCTTATGGCAAAATATAATGAACTAGCAGTGTAGCCCGGTGTTGCTCGCGTGTAATGAAAGCTTTAAAACTAATCTTAAAAAAAAGCTTTAAAACTAATCCATGGTCTCTTTGAACGTTGGCACGAAAGACTAAAATACAATAGTTGTTTCCAGTTAAAGCGAAACCGTAAATTGAAATAATGGATCTAAGTCAAATTTTGATTTCAAATAAGTTTTCTGTCGCAAAATGAATTTTTAAGTCTAAATCAGTCCTCTGAGTAAATGGTATCATAGCTGAGACTAAGAACTACAATTATACCTACTTAGAGCAAAACCCGAAGGAATATCGATTTCCGATATCGGGAGAAAATCGGAAAAAATAAGTATCCCATGACCTGACCGGAAGCCTAAAAAATATTTGTGTGAAGTTTGGTGAGAATGGGATAAAAATTGTAGATTTGTATACAGGACAGACAGACAGACAGACAGAAACAGCTTGCCTTTTATATATATATACACAAAATCCCAAACGAGCTTAGTTTCTCTGCAAGAAACTGTTTTTGTTAAGTGATGCTTGAGATAGATAGATAGATAGATAGATAGATAGATAGATAGATAGATAGATAGATAGATAGATAGTGAACGTTGTGGTGCAGTGGATATCAGCTCGGAGAGCTGAGTTCGAATTCCACTTGAATTCGCTGCATTCACTTACGCGCAAAAAAATTTTGAGAAATGTATTAATCCATCGCTTCTCCTTCCAGCTATGGGCGAAATAGCTGGACATTTTAGGCTCTATAGCCGATGATGGCAACAAGTCTACCGGGAAACCCACCGCGGAAAAATTTATTGCCCTGTCAGTCACGTTTCTATCGAGATATGATCGCCCAAGCGTGTATCACGTATGGTACTTAACTAACTGAGATAGATAGATAGATAGATAGATAGATAGATAGATAGATAGATAGATAGATAGATAGATATAAAAGGGTAGATATGAAAGGGTAAAACAGACAGAAAAGCTGAATAACTTTTTGACGACGTACAGAAACAATGTTACGTTCTTGTTTTTCTCACGATAACATCAGGCTTTATTTCAACTTGAATTTGACCTTAGATCACTGATTCAAATTTATAAAGTTAAATCGATAGCACCAGTTTATAATTATTGAAAAGGAATGTAAATTTCGAGATCTGGTTATCCAAAATAACTGCTGCCATTTGATAACTTAATTTGATTTTAATCAAATAAAATTCTCCATGATTAAAATTATTAGACTAATCATTTGCCACTTACAATTGGTGTATTTTACTCCGTAGCAATAAATGATCCCAGTTCAGTTTCAAGTACAAGATCAAACTGGGTCATTTAGCCTTGACTGGCCACAAGTCAAGAAGAAACACACATTTGAATTTAAAATCGTGGAAAATGTAAGAGGGAACCATTCCACTGTCATTCATAAAAACATTCATGGGAATGCACATTACGCATATAGTAAAATAAAAAGGTACTGTGGAGAGCCATGACCGTAGGAATAGGTGATACCAAACTAGGCTAAGCTGAAGAAATAGTAAGAGCATAAAAAGGTGAAAATTTGATCAGAAAAAATATTTTTGTTAGAGAAATGAGTATAAAGAATTGCATCTAAAACTGGAACAATTGACTTGAAATCTTTAAAGATACATTATGGCATAAACGATGAACAATGACATTTCTGTTGCCAATAATAATGATGATGACAATGATGATGATGTGAGGTTAAACATTATTTGACAATTTATGTTTGCTTTTATTACGCATTTATTATTTCACCTTTATTTTTCCTTTTTTTTTAATCTATTCTTTGTAAAGGCGGATTATTTCTCTCTGATCATGACAAAGATGGGTACATATTTTTGAGGTTTCTCTAAATAGTGACATGATGTTCAGCATGGACAAGAAGACAAAAGTAGAATGTCAACTATACGCCACTTTTTTCTCTTATTCTCTCTTTCTTTCTCTTCTTAATATATATGTATGTATGTATGTATGTGCATGTGTGTATTCGTACGATATGTGTGTGTAAACATTTCGGATTTTCAGATAAAGTATATCTGTCAAAGAACAATATGAATAAAGACAAAAGAAAACATATCTTAGCAGACGCGTTTAGCCATCTTAGAGACTTTCTTCTTTTTCTTCTTCTATGTGCCCGGTTCCTTCAGGACGTAGGCGATCATGGTTTTCCACGTTTCCCTATCCCTGGTGGCTCTGATCACGCCTTCTCCTGTTAAACCATGCAATCCTTGTTCCGTCATCCACCTGACTATGTCCTTCAAATATATAATCCGTTGCTTTCCCCTGTCTCTTTTCCCCTCTTTCTGGCCTATTAGTATCATATTCTCCAAGCCCGCCTTCCTCATTGCATGTACCAGGAACTTCAGCTGTCTCTTCCTGATACTCAGTAATAATTTCCTTTTTGTTTCCATTATTCCAAGACTTCATCATTGCTCACATGCTCGATCCATGATATTCGCAGCATCCTTCTGTAGAACCACATTTCAGTTGCTTCAAGTTTTTCCTTCATCTTTGATGATATTGTCCAGCATTCACTGCCATATTGAAGGACGGACAGCACGTAAAAATCCAGTACTCTCTTCATTGTTTCTAGCGAAATTATCCTGTTTCTTAATACCTTACTCAACTTTTGGAATGCTTCCTTCGCCATGCCAATTCGCCTTCGGATCTTGGTGTCGCACTTTCCGTCTTCTGTTATAACGCTTCCCAGGTATTTCAATTTTTGTACCTGATTGATTCTAGTATCCCCGACCTGTATTTGGCATATTGGGCTGCCCTTTTTACTGATGACCATGCATTCGGTTTTCGTGCAGTTTTTCTATTCGTTTCATGTTACTATCTTCAGCTACCCTCTGTAGGAGACCTTTACTTTTCTTTCTGTGTCTGTTATCAGCACTGCATCATCTGCATACCTTAGATTGTTTAAATTGTGGCCTCCGATTACGAATCCAGGCATAAATTCTAGGGCCCTCAAGGCAAATGTAAGGATTTTTTCTGTAACAAATATGTATATACATGAGCGAAAATGTTATTGGTTTCCCAAATTTCTGATAAAAGCGTGCTCATGAATATTCAGTAGGTTGGTAGAAACGTCAGTCAAGTTTGTAGACGTGAGGTGATACAATTTAATGTCTAATAGACGAAAATGAGTGAGATGAGTGAGAGATTTTATATATATATATATATATATATATATATATATGGTGATTATTATTATTATTAATATTATTATTATTATTATTACTACTACTACTATTATTATAGCATACTGCAACTCGAAAGCTATAAATTTTCGGTGTTAAAACACCATCATCAGGCCGTAAAATGTGCTTAATTCATTTGGTAATAAATATAAATAAGGAGATTTTTAAAAAATATATAACAAAAAAGAAAAAGAAAAGAAAAACAAAAGAATAACGAGGTCAGCCAATGAGATGAATCAAGTTGGGTGGGAGGTTATAAAATTTTATGGATTCCAAACAGGACTTTGTTAGAGACTGCATAACTAGAATAATTCACCCTACGAAATCGGAAATTGGCAGAATTAGTAAACAAATTCGAGAGAGAGTCAACCAACAAGACAAACATAAGATTGGATTAACCCGATGGAGTAATGCCCCAGAAGTCTTAAATTGATGCAAATAAATTAACAACAAACATAAATGCTCATTTCTCCAATTCAACATAGTAGATTATTACCCGTCCATCTCAAAGGATTTCTTTACAATTACTTTGGACTTTGCTTCAGAGTTTTTGAACCTCACTAATTTAGAAAGAAATATCATTTTAAACTCAAAACAATCTGTCCTTATCCATAACAACGAACAATAGATGAAATCGAATTTCGAGGACCCATTTGACGTTGTCAAGGCAGTATTGGTTTCTGCAGAATCATCGGATCTTGTAAGTCTTTTTATTTTGTACAATCTCACTGCTCATCATGATGTCGATATAAAAGATGTTTGATTGTGTAGAGATGATGATCTCATTTTTATCTATAATTCCACTTACTCAAAAGTAGATAGAATCTGTAAATACATACTTATAATACTGAAGAACTTTAATCTTAAAGTAATAATAAATACCGACCTCATAAAAGTTGACTTTCTACTTGTTACATTTGACTTAGTTAATAATACTTATTCACCATATGTAATACATAATGGTAATCATATCTACATACATCCTAAATCAAATCACTCACCAACTAGTATTAAACATATACCACATTTAGTTGAACACAGAATTAATAATTCCTCAACTAAAAACATTTTCTGTTAGCATAGTAATTACTATAATACAGCTCTATAAACAGCGGCTATAATTGCAAGGATATTAAATATCATAAACAAAGTAACCATAATACCAAACATAATCGAAATAGGAAAATAATTTGGTACACACCACCATTTAACCAAATGGTTAGTACCAAGTTAGGCAATAAATTCATTAATCTAGTCCAAAAACACTTCTCAACTAATAATCCACTTAGCAAAATTTTCAATAAAAATAACACTGAAACTTACTTATAGCTGCACTGATAATCTTGATATGATAATAAAAAAAACAGAATAAAATTCTAAAACCACAATATGATAATAATTATAACCAACTTGCCATAAATAATGGTAATAACACAAGTTCCTGCAATAGTCATAACCTTAAAGTATGTCCTATGCAATATAAATACCTTTCAGATTCCATTGTATATCAAGCTATTTTCTCAACTACTGAAAATCCGAATATTACCAAACATTATATCGGATTTTTTTTAATCGTATCACCCCGAGCAAGGCGGTAACGCCACTGATGTGCAGGGGGCTACGTAATAGTGAAAAGATTGGAAAAGAGAAAGCCGGAAACCACATCCTAAACATGTACTAAGAATTATTTTAAGTCTCGATTTTACCAGCATACCTTATCTTTCAATAATATAGCATATAGTAATTCTACTTCTTTTTCTAAATGCTACTGGCAATTGAAAGATTCAAATTAAACTTCTATAGTTAAATGCAAAATATTAACAAAAACTTGAACATGATACGAGGTATTCGCAGTAACTTTAATAGTGTAGAGTCTTTCCTTCTAACTAACTCACCCGATATCTTAGCTATATGTGAGACTAACCTTGACCCTTCTATCCCCTCTTCAGAGCTGTTCGTTCCTGGTTACCTTCCTCTCTTCAGGAAGGACTCCAATGTCCATATGCATGGGCTTGGTGTATATGTCAGCGAACAACTCCCCCTAGCCAGGGTCACATCTCTTGAATCCCTTGATCATTCCTTCATGTGCTTCCGTCTCTCACTTCTAAGCTCGGTTAGCTATCTCTTCTTCCTCTACCGCTCCCCCTCCTCCTCTGACTGTACGTTACTTGATTGCATCTCTAATAACATCGACAGGGCCATTTCTTCTCACCCATCTGCCCAAATATTTGTGTTTGGCGATTTTAACGCCCACCACACCAAGTGGCTTGAAAACTCAGCCACCGACCCTGCTGGGATCCGCACCATGCACTTTCAATAGCCCAAGCTCTAACGCAAGTGGTGGACTTCCCCTACCAAAGAGCCGACTGGGACTCGTTCAGGGACTTCCTCTGCGACGTCCCCTGGAACAACGTCTTTGATCTTCCTGTCGAAGACTGTGCCTCCGAAGTCTCCTCTTGGGTTAAGGCTGGCATCGATGCTTTTATCCCTGCCAGAAAATTCCAACTAAAACCTAATTCGTCCCCCTGGTTCTCACCCGCTTGCTCGGCCGCTATTGCCCACCGGAACCATTTCTTCCGGCTCTATCGAAGCTGCTCGTCGAACCAAAACAGGCGCCTTTTCACCTCAGCACGGAACAAGTGTAAAAAAGTACTGAACGAAGCCAAGAGGGCGTTTGCTACCAGAATTAGGCAACGCATAGCATCCTCTAAGTTTGGCTCCAAAGATTACTGGCGTCTCTGCAAAAGCGTGCTCAGCAGGAACAAGACTTCAATACCCCCACTAATCAATGAATTTGAAGTTCTCACCTCCCCAGCCGACAAGGCTGAGTGCTTTGCCCGTAAATTCTCAACCAATTCGACACTGGACTCGTTAGGAATACCTACACCAGACTTCCCACCCAGAACTAAGGCTCAACTAAATAACGTCCACATCTCGCCCTCGCTGGTCGCCAAGATAATTGCGCAACTTGACCCACACAAAGCGAGCGGCGGTGACGGAATCCCAGTCATAGTACTGAAGAAATGTGCCCCCAGAACTCTCCTCTGTCCTCTCTAAACTCTATAACCTCTGCCTATCTGCTTCCTGCTTTCCTGCCTGTTGGAAGTCCTCCTGCGTAGTACCTATATTTAAGAATTCTGGCGAACCCTCGGACCCCGCCAATTACCGTCCTATTAGTCTCCTTCCAATCTTTGGCAAAGTTTTCGAAGCCATTATCAACGCCGAGGTGATTCAGCACCTTATGACCAACGGGCTTCTCTCTGACAAACAGTATGGGTTTCGCTTCACCAGGTCTACTGCTGATATGCTAACGACCATTACCGAGTACATATACCAGGCACTCGACAAGAATGGTGAAGCCCGAACCGTTGCCTTGGATATCTCCAAAGCATTCGACAGGGTCTGGCATGCTAGCCTCTTGTGCAAACTGCGGAGCTATGGGATAACTGGACATCTGTCTGACCTCATCCAGTCCTTCCTCTCTAACCGCACATTAAAGGTGGTATTAAATGGGCATGCCTCCCAAAACTACCAGACGAACGCGGGCGTCCCTCAAGGTTCTATCCTAGATCCCACTCTATTTCTGATCTACATTAATGATCTCCCCGACACCATTAGATCCCAAGTTGGCATGTATGCCGACGACACAACAATCTACTCCCGCATCGATCAGAAACCAGGTCTGGACGACAAAGTGAACCTCGCTGCCGCACTGGAAAGGGACCTCCAATCCGTAGTGACCTGGGGTAGGAAATGGTTGGTAAATTTCAATGCCTCCAAAACAAAGCTGTTATCAACTAACCACCATAGACTATCGCATCTACCTCCCATTAGCATGGGACAGGCTAGCCTCCCAGAGAGTAAAATACTACGCCTCCTTGGCCTTACACTCTCGGCGGACCTCAAATGGAATGACTATATTGAATCCATTGCCAAATCTGCTGCTATGAAAGTCGGCTCTCTGTGCAGGGCCCGGAAATTTTTCCCACCTGAAACTATTCTGCACATATACAAATCTACCATCCGCCCGTGTATTGAATATTGCTGCCATATCTGGTCGGGTGCCCCTGCTGCTCTCCTTGGGCTTCTTGACAAAATACAAAGGAGGATCTGTAACGTGGTTGATACTAACTTGGCAGACCGGCTGCAGCCGCTCTCACACCGGCGTGATGTAGCTTCCCTGTGCCTCTTCTACTAGTACTTTCATGGCTTCTGCTCCGATGAGCTTAGATCACTGGTGCCGCCCAAGCACGAATTTACACGAGATACTAGATTGGCAACTAGGTCCCACCCTTTTACAGTTAAACAAATAAGATGTAACCGTAGATTCTACTCCAGCAGCTTCTTTTCTCGCGCTTCCCGCCTGTGGAACTCCCTTCCACAAGTCTGCTTTCCCGACAGTTACAATCTCCAGGTGTTTAAATGTAGGGTCAGACACCTCCAATCACACTAACTCCCAACTATTCTCACAACACTCTCATCTACCCAACCCTCATTCTCGGTATCCTCACCCGCCTATCACCCACCCTCTGTTATGTCCTATATTTAACCAGCCTTTCTCCTCTCTACGTAGCCCCCTGCACAGTAGTGGCAGTGACATGCCTTGCTCGGGGTGAAACGCTTATAAAAAAAAAAAAAAAAGAAGTAAAGATCAATATAATAGAATTCCCCAAAACTGACTTGTTGAACCAGCGCAATGAAATCACTAATAACCATAGAATCTTCCTACCATTAAATATAGCTGAAATTATCTCAAATTTATCTCCATATTTTCATTATTTGCTAGTTTTATAACATAAAAAATATCCTATTGATTTGGTAATTGTTTTAATTACTTTTATTTTTATGTGTACTTGTGAACAAATCAACTTAAGAATTTATCCTTCTTTATATTTTAAATTTTGAATTATACTTTTTATCATTATTCTTATTTTTGATGTTTCATTTCATTTTCTTATATTTACTTTAATTTAGTATAATTTGTCTTTTCCATCGTTTGAATTTTTCTTTTCGAGACTTTCCCTTTTCTTCCTCTTCTATCTTGTCTTTTCTCTTTTCTTCTTTTTTCCTGGATATTTTTCTACTTTATCTTTTCTTTTCCCAGTTTAAAATCTTTGACATGTCTGGCTTTCAGTGGCGAAATATTGAAACACTACTGTCTATGAATTGTACACACACCATTATTTAAAATGTTATAAACTCTCACCGACTTAATTCATCACATTGGATGACCTCTTTATTCTTGTGTTTTTTATTTATTTTCTATTTTCAATTTTTAAGTTTTTATCTCATATTTTTTAAAATCTGCTTATCTAAATTTATTACCAAATAAATTAACCACATTTTACTGCCTGGCATTAGAGCTATTGAATGGGAGTATGTTGTAATAATAATAATAATAAATTAAAGCAAATAGGCCGGGTATTATTGTTAAATATAAAAAAGAAAAAACTTGCTTGCTAATTGATATGGCTTATCTAGCGGATTGTAATATAGCAACCAAGAAATTCGAAAAACTGTCAAAATATAAAGAACGGAAAGTGAAATAGAGAAAATGTGAAAATTTAAAACAAGTATCGTACCAGTGATAGTAGGTGCACTCGGAATGATAAATAATGGAACAAAAAAAACACATTGAAAGTATCTCTGGAAACCCCAGTTTAAGAGATATACAAAAAATTGTTTTGTTAAATACAGCCCATACACTAAGAAGAACATTGTTTATGTAACGCTAGGGATGTTAAGGAGATATTAAAAAAAACATGAAATGGAGCCATAACAATACACCACGACCTGCCTTAGGTCTTCCTACAGACTTGGTAGGTAGTGCGACCAGAGCAGAAATCGATTTATAATGAAAAATGACACAATAATAATATATTTATGCTCTACTTTGTATTGAGCACTTTTAAAAAGTAAATATCTAATTGTGGAATGTACTACGATTAGTAACCATTATATATATATATATATATATATATATATATATATATATATAGGTAGATAGGTAGATAATAATTTGGTTATAAGTATTTTCAAACAGAGAGTTAATTTTCAATATATATATATATATATATATATATATATATATATATATATATATGTGTGTGTGTGTGTGTGTGTGTGTGTGTGTGTGTATGTGTAATTTATTATTCAAATTATTTTGGTTTAGGATTGAACTTGTCTGACACAAGATGATTCAAAATTAACTTTCCATTTTAAAATACTTATAATTTGTTGATTAACTATAATTTTTTACAAGAAATGGATATGAGAGGAAAGAGTATAGCATGAGGTTTTATTTATAATTCGATGTGGGCAACAGATTTCGTTACCAGCATCTAGAGCCGCGCATGAATCGCGTCAGTTGATTTCACCAGGAACTTTTATTGTATAGAAGACATTTTCTTTTGTATTCGTCCTTCAAGATCTTTCAGAATCTTGGTTTGGTAAAGTAGACTTTCTTCTTTAAACAACCCCAATGAAAAAGGACACAAAGTAATAAGTCAGGATTTTTCGCAGCTCAGTCAGACATAAAATATGTGTGTATATAATTAAATTTAAACCCATGTACAAATGTGTTTATTTGATTATTTATGCATAATGCCGTGGCCCATCTTCGTCATATTCAAACTCAATTAATATCACATCATATAATAAATGAGGTTGTCAAAGTGATCCACCGTATGATCTTCAGCTAGTCTATTTGTATCGTTCTTTACTTGACAACCTGAGATCTACCTACTATTTTTTAATTATTTCAAGCAAGGTGATAGTGCCACTAAGACACAAGGTGTTACTATGACTGAAAGAGAAGGAGAAGACTTTAATGACCAAAAGGAACAAACAAAACAGCAATCAAAACAAAAGATGGTGATTTACGTTGTAATTTAAGAAAGTATGTAGTAGGAAATCAAAAACCGGAAGAAAGTTCCACAGGCTAAAAATACGAGGTAAAATAATTATTAGGATAAAAATGACAGTTGTATTTAGCTATTTCAATAGTAAAACGATTAAATCTAATTGCCAATCTTAGTAGTACACATAAATTCATGCACACAAGGTATCATTTTACCAAGAAAATATTTATCTGAAAACCATGGCTGCCATGAAAACCATGTTACCGCAGTGGTAAGCTTAGTCAAGTCGATATGCCATATTAAAACCGATAATATTACAGACCTTTTAGCCACTTGGTGTTAATTTAAATCTTTGTTTGGTAAGTGTTGTAGAGAGGTTTCAAGCAAGCATCCAAAACATATTTCAATATATTAACCCATCCTATATAAGCAAATATATTGGATAATTAACTGACTATATTGAAATTTATATATATGCATTGTAGTTTACATCAATAACACACCAGGCTATCAAGGTATTCGAGTGAAGAGTCGTGTGATTTCGCAGCTGCATCCGTTTTTACACGTAGGTGCATATACAAGCGCTCCAGTGAACAATTTGGATAGTCTTTCAGACATCGTAGATGAGTATGTAAGGTCTACTTTTAAGACGATGGTGCCGCGCTTTCATACACGGGCTAGTGTAATTAATGAAGTAATGGGGTCATTAAAGTCATTAAAGTGTCTAAATTCTAAATATAAAAGTTTCAATTCTCGAGTTATTCGTAAGTCTGATGGTATGGTCATTTATCCGCATCATACTTCATTGCAGTATACCTAAACTTAAACACATTTGTTCGGGAACTTGAAAGTTTAGTTATAATCTTAGATTTATATTTTAGAATTTTGCTCTGAATATACTATCTCGTATTTTATCATGTTGGCCCACGATGTCAGAAGCGGATGTTGGAGGTGTGGCAGCAGTATAATATTAATCCTCCAGCTAATAGCCCATAATTGTTTGCATAATATGGAGATATCCGCTTAGAATTAACCTGGTATAATTGCCTCTTACATAAAGATGCATTCGATGCAAAGGTGTATTATTAAATCACTTTGAACAAAATTGCTGCCGTCAACGCTTTCTGAATATTTACAGAAACTAAACAGTGGATATGAGCACAGACAGCGGGTATTGTATTATAGTAATGGTGACAGTGATGTGTGCAGTCTTGTACAGTTGCCAGCTCACGAAACTCAGAGTTCTTCGATTAGTTTGTCTGATAGTAAAGTCTATACAAAAAAAAACAAAAAAAAAACGTTTTTATCTATCCAACGGTATTATTGGGCCCTCTCTATATATTGTAACTTCGGTGGAAATAAATATGAGTCACTATTTTTGGAGCATCTCGATGTACACACAGATATACTTTTATACCTAGCTTTATATTAACAGATTTATTTCATGCCAGTTGAAAGATGTCAACGAGATATCAGGTAATTTAGATGCAAAGGTTAACCTCTGTTCAGTGTATTAGAAGAATTTCGTTGTTGACTGATTTCTACCTGAAGGTGCAATATTTCTCTTTTGACATGTGGTTGACTACCTTCTTTGAGGATAATATATATGGCGCAGTTTTCGACTGAAATCGTCTGTCTATAAATAGGCTTTTTCATTTGCTATCAAATATATTGACTAAATTTGAACGTTATATATGCGATGTTTGTGTTTGACTGAAAGTAAATTTGTCTCACGTTACGCGTGCTGATATGCATTCATTGATGTGCTTGTTAAGGTATTTCTAATTTGTTTCTCCAATATTTTTCTATGTGTATTTACAGTTGTACAGGATTAAGAGAAAACAAATGAGAACTTATTTAAAGAGTTAAAGAAATTTTGGATGCGTTTAATTATGAAGTATGACTGAGATAGAAATTCAACAAGCTAATGTTTGGTGTACTGTGTTGTGATAATATTCTCGCCAAAATCTATCTCACAAATTTTAATGTCTGCTATTCGTCATGCATAAAATATTGCTGTTACATCTGGTTGGTGCGTCTACGTACTTACAGATTCTAGAATAAAGAGAAGCATCTGCAATTTTATTGTTTCTGATCTGGTATCTCGGTTTCGGCCACTTTCTTACCGTCGTAACGTAGCTTACCTATGCCTTTTTTCATAAATACTTTCATGGTAATTGTTATGACGAGCTTTCCACTGCGATAATTAGACTTTATAAAATTTAGTACTGTACTAGATTAGCAATAAGTTCCGATCCTTTTACTGTTGAAATAGCTAGATGTGGGTGGATATTAATGCTGCATCTTTTAAACAGAGAAGGAATGTTACAAAGAACGAGAAAACGAAATCACTGAAACTGAATTAAAATGTATTCATTCATAAAATCATTCTATATGTCTGCACGAACGTATTTATGTATTAGAGATGAATAGTGAGAGAAAATTAACTGAGTACTGATAGAAAAGGAAAAAGTTTAAAAAAAGTAACAGTGAGAGAGAAAGTCAAACTAATTTGAAATAGTATAAAGGAATATTGATATAAAAGAGAGTTGCAGACACGAAGTAAGGGAGGGGAAGGGTTTAAAATGATCAAATCAATGACTGATCTCATACAATTTGTTATGCATTAACGTTTCAGAGATAACACTACCAAGATTGCGAATGTGTTACATTATTCACCAAGTATAATAAACAGGAAATACTGTGTACACACAAGCAGACGCTCATAAATGTGTGTTCTTGCACACATTATATACAAGAGTCAGCTGGTACGATCATAGGCTGTCCACCATATAAATATAAGTAGATATATCAATTATTACACTAAAAGACATGCAATTGTATCCGAATACAATAGGCGGTTGGTCAACCATCATATTCTGCTACACTTGCTGACAAATCGGTCATGGTGAGATTCTAACCTTGTAACAATCTTGAAAAACTAAAGTTCTAATCACACGGTCACACACTTAAAGGAACAATGTGGCATCACTAAACCTGTGAAAATGAGGCACTTGAAATCGAAACAGAAACAAAATTCATTCCAAAAGACACAACACTTCTTCTTCTATGTGCCCTGTCCCTTCGATCATGGCGATCATGGCTTTCCATGTTTCCCTGTCCCTGGTGGCTCTGAGCACGCCTTCTCCTGTTACACCATGCAATCCTCGTTCTGTCATCCACCTGATTAGGTCCTTCAAATATGTTATCCGTTGCTTTCCCCTGTTTCTTTTTCCCTCTATCTGGCCTGTTAATGTCAGGTTCTCCAGGCTCTCCTTCCTCATTGCGTGTCCCAGGAACTTCAGCTGTCTCTTCCTTATTGCTCAGTATTAATTTCCTTTTTGTTTCCATCAATCCATAAAGTCGGTCTTTGACGAATAAAAGTGGA
The DNA here is from genome assembly GCA_037127315.1 of Ascarosepion bandense. Lineage (NCBI taxonomy): Eukaryota > Metazoa > Mollusca > Cephalopoda > Sepiida > Sepiidae > Ascarosepion > Ascarosepion bandense. The sequence goes on from JBBBDQ010000191.1 coordinate 2,373,126, forward strand.
AAAAGTTCAGTAGACATTGGATAATTTATTACATATTTCTTTTCGAAAACGATAGTAATACTCCGAGCCGTAGAAAACTGAAATTATTAATATGTTGTTGCTATTCAACTAAAACTGTGTGTGTGTGTGTGCGTCGTTGCCAGTTTTCACCCAGGAGGAGACCTCAGAGGCGCAGTCCTTAACAGAGAGGCTACAGTCTTTTCCCCAAAGAAATCGCGGAACAAATACCAGTCTTCTCCTTGGTAGCAGTAAGAAATTCTGTTCGTAGGAGGTTCCTGGGGAGTGGGGATAGAAAGAGATATTAATGGAAATGCATGATCATGTTTCCAAGAGGCAAAAGCTGCACGGCTTGGCAGGAGTCAGAGACATAGGTGAAGCAGAGATCTAGCAGAGAAAAGTGTCCCGTTGGGATACTGGCATCGATGCTTTCGCATCCAGACTGGACAATGCCGAGTTCTTTGCTCGCAGATTCTCATCCAAATTCCAAATTTGACTCGCCAAAAGTATCCGCACCCGATTTTCCTCCTACAACTGAGGCTCAAGTGAGGAATGTTCATATAATCTCCTCCCTGGTCTCTAACATAATTTCAAAACTTGACGGTGACGGAGACGGAATCCCGGTCATTGTCTTGAAGAACATTTCTTTCTTTGAACACTCCTTTATCCTCTCGAAACTCTATAATTGCTGCCTCACTGCTTCATGTTTTCCTGCCTGCTGGATTTAAGAACTCAGGAGAACCCTCTGACTCCACTAATTATAACCTATCAGCTTCATAACAATTTTCAGCAAAGTGCTGAAACAGTTCAACATCTCAGCGCCCATAAACTATTCTCGGACAGACAGTATGGCTTTCGCTTTGCGAGGTTCACTACTGATATACTAACTACCATCACCGAATACATATACCAGGCCCTCGATAAAAAACGCCGAAGGTGGAGATGTTGCCCTAGATATCGCCAAAACACTTGATAGAATCTGACACTCTGGCCTTCTGCGCAAAGCTACAGGGCTATGTTATCACGGGACGCTTGCTGGGTTTGATTTAATCGTTCCTATCAAACCGCATGATGAAGGTTGTCTTCAACATGCATGCCTCTAGATTCTATCACACGAACGTGGGTGTCCCTCAAGGCTCTATCCTAGGTCCAACGCTCTATCTGATCTTCATCAACAATCTCCCTGATGTGATCAAATTCCAAGTAGGCATTTATTCTGAAGACACCACCATTCAGTCCCACCTCAGTAAGAAATCTGCTTAAGCGGACAAAGGTAACCGCGCTGCTGATCTTGACCAGGGCCTCCAGTCTGTGGTGGACTGAGGTAAGAAATAGCTCGTAAAATTTAATTCTTTCAAAACTAAGCTGCTATCCGTCAACCACCATAGACAGTCCCTCCTGTTCCACATCAGCATGGATCAAGTTAGTCTCCCTAAAAGTAATACACTGCGCCTCCTCGACCTCATTCTCTCAGCCGACCTCAAATGAAACGACTACACTAATAGCTAGGAAAGGTTGAGTTATTGCATCGGGCCAGAAAGATTTTCTCACCTGAGTTCATCTTGCACATATGCAAATCAATCATCCGCTCATGCATTGATATTCATCTCGGGGTTCACGACAGAATCCAGAGGAGAATCTGCAATGTGATCGATTCCGACCTGGCTGTTCGACTCCAGTCACTTTCTCAGCGACGGGAAATGGCTTCTCTCTGTCTATTCTACAAATATATTCATTGCTTCTGCTCCGACTAGCTTAGGTTTCTAGTGTCCTCTCTGCAAGAATTTGCTCTAGCAACAAGACTGGCAGCAGGGTCCCACACTTTTATAGTAAAAACAACCAAATGCAGCTGCCAATCTACCAGCTTCTTTTCTCGCACTTCTCGCCTGTGGAAGTACCTTCCTATATTTGCTTACCTGATATTATTTTTATTTTATGTTGCTATTTTTGGTTTCCTTTGAGTATTTACTATACGCAATCTTCAGGCGAGAATTATCAAGTGTATATATATATATATATATATATATATATATATATATACACTTGATAATTCATTGGGAAATATATATATATATATATATATATATATATATATATGCGTGTGTGTGTATGTGAGGTATGATGAGGTTTTTGATATATCATCTTAAGCAGAATCTCATTAATAATGACTTCACAAACCATACTGTACATGAACAAATAAGACGATATACCAAAAACCTCAGCACACATCAAACAGAATATGGTACTTTTACAAAAATCCCTAAATATATCAAGCCCTTATTTTGCAACTAGATTCTAGATAGCTACAAACAGGATGAAAAAATCATAAAAACTAATTCGTACTAATATACCTTCCATGTATAAAAAAAAAATGAAAATTTATAATATATTATAAAAAATACAATGTTTCGATGTAATAGCAAATATTTTAGACTATATAGAAAATTTCTATTTTGACATTGTTGTAACCGAAAAAGGTTACTGAATGAGAAATGACCAAAACGGAGGTTGAAAATGAAATAGTAATACTAATAAATAGTAATCTTTATAAAATCAACAAAATACAATACTCACCAGCTGCATGAAGTAGATAAATTCTGCTAGTGGTGAACTGCTAGACAGAAATATCAATATTAAGCTGCCTTCCACTTGAGATAAAAAAGCCATGTCAGAATCGTCCCCTCACAATCGTGTCTAACGTATTTATGAGGATTGGGAAATAGCTATTAATGTTCATAATTACGTATATAACAGAAATGGTCTACCAATAAACAGGTGTGGTCAGAAAAAGAATTTTGAAATAAACTTTCTGCTGTAGATTAAACTTATTTTCTGATTACGTCGATACAGCGGGGAAACATGTTAAAGTAGATATTTTCAAAATATATTTGTTGTCTCTCTCTCTCTATATATATATATCTCTCTCTTTATATATACTTTAATATATATATATATATATGTGTGTGTGTGTGTGTGTGTGTGTGTGTGTGCGTGTGTGTGTGTGTATACAATGTGTGTATTTCTGTAATCCATTATTAGGCAAATTATTAACAGTGATTCAATTTCTACTTAGTAACTGAACGGTGGTTTCGCCGACACCTTCAAACTGTCAACTCATATCGTCTGTTCATTGTTTCTTTCTTTCTCTCTCTCTCTCTCTCTCTTTCTCCCTTGTTATTTCTCCTTCATTTCTAATATATACTTTTCTTCTGATTATCTTTATTTTCTAATTCTCGCTTTCTATTTCGTTTGTTCCTCTTTTCTTCAACAAGCCTTTCCTTGTTCACTTTCTCCTCCTTTCCATATCTGTTATTTTTCTCATTTTTTTTTCACCTTTAGCAAAGCAGACTTTATTATACACTCGCACGCAAAAAATAAGAATTAAAACACAAAGGTGTGTACGTTTGAATTGTTTATAAACGTCAGTTTGACATACAGCGGACTAAAAGATCACACTTCATTTAATAAAATTCACACGATGTCATCAGTTTCGTGGAGTGCCAACTAAATTCATATGTAAGAATAAAATTTACTTTTTTGCATTCTATCACATCCAATAAACTTTGTCTGGTAAGTGTGAATGGCGTTAGTAAAAAAAACAAAGTTAAAGATTGACAATGGGATGGGACAAGTTTGGTAAAAAAAAAAATGAGAAGAGAAAAACAGATCTTAAAGAAGTAATTCTCATCTATAAGTAAAGTATCACTCAATTCTTATATTTTGTTTTAATAGCTATCATTGAAATACTAATAGAAATAAAACTATTTTGAGAAGAATTCGTATTTCGCCAATTACACAAAGTAGCTTTTGTCAAAGAAAGAAATGTCTTTCCTGACAGAAATAGCAAAAGAATTTAAGTAAGAAATGTTTAAGCAAATTTAAATTTGAAAATCATTTTAAATAATTTTATGAATTTCCGTTCGAAAAACAAAGAAGAAAATAGTTTGAATCAACCAGATAAAGTGATTAAAACAGATAGTCTAGAAAATGTGATTAAAAAAACTTAGAAATAAACTTGTAACAATGTTGAATAAAAATATTAACAAAATAAGGTAAACTTTATTTGAGGCATTAATTAACTTCTTTCATCATTTTTTGTATAAATTTCATTTGGATAAAATCAAACAACTTTAAACATATATTGATTTCATAAAAAATATTCAGTTCCTGAAAAGCATTAGGTTCAAAGTATAAGTTAAAATAATAAACACAGACACACTCACATGTTTTGAATAAAATAATAAAAGGTATTGCTTCCAGAAAAAGTTGTTCACAATATTTACTGCCGAAAGACATTAATTTGTTTATTGACGCGTTCTCGGACCAAAATTTATTCAATTTCAAAAGCAAATAACTAACCTTTGCTCGTTCATTGAAAATGAAAAAAAAACTTAATGTAGGGTATAAATGTCAGTGTATCGATTTAGGTGCCTAATAGAAGAGGGACGTTGTTCATTTCTTTCTTTATTTATTTCTTTATTTCTTTATTTATTTTTGAGAAAATTTCCAACCCACTAACTCTGAGCATATTAAGACCACCATATTCATTAATTTCACATTTTTAAACTTTTAAATGATTTCCCGCCACCATCATTTATTAAGACAACCATTTTTTTTTTTTTTGCATATTAAGACAGACTTCGCTCTCATATTTTGCTTTCTCTTGCATTAGGCATGCCAGAGTTTATGTCTTTCTGTCGAAATTATTCTCATTGACGAAACTGCATTGATTTTGCGTTCGGCTTTAACAATCAATACTTGTGTCCCGTTTAGATCGACAAGGTTGATCTATCGTAGGATAGGTAGATCAATTTGGGAATTGACATTGTGTTTAGTAAACTTGTAAAATAATTCCTTCCCCTGAGAATTATGCGCCTTATCAATCAACTGATCAATCTTCAAATTTATTTATTAAATATTTCTGGCTTACCAGACGAAAAGTAATTGAATACTAACAGTAAATAAACTGAAAAGGTCCGAAAATAGACAAGCCAAATATTAACATTTATAACTGGGTAGCTATTAAAATTGTCAAGACTAGCGGCTTTTGGTTCGTCAAATTAAATAAATTCACAATAATACGTTAAATGTCCAAATTAAAAATTTGATTTTTTAAATAATTATTTTATACTACAATATATATCGTACAGCTATATATTGTGGTATTGCTATGCAATAACTTGGAAACAAAACTGGATTAAAAACTAATAATTATTTTACAGCCAATAAGAAAAGTTCCTTTTAAATTAAAAGATTATAAAGACAGAAAACTGGGTGTAATCATGATCGTCGACGTTCTGAAAGGACATGACACATAGATAAAGAATTCCAGTAGATTCTGCCGGCCAATTCAGGATAAGTTTCTATAGTTGTGAAAGAAAAGCTTTTCTTGTTTAATAAGAAATATGTATTTTTACTTTACACTGTCTTCAAATACATTGGTTTGTATCATTTGGCTATTTACCTGGAGTTTTAATTAATTGATTTTTCACTCAGACACAGTTGCTTAATTTATATAATTTTGGTAACTGTATCAGTTTTTATTATATTCCTAGAAAATTGGCTGAATTAATACAATTTTTTCATTAGTAAAATAAATTACCATCTGTTCTATAAATACTTTCATGGCTTCTGCTCAGACGAACTTAAGTTACTGATGCCTCCTCAACAGGTGTTTACTCGTGCAACCAGACTGGCATCTGGGTCCCACCCATTCACAGTCAGGTTAGCCAAATGCAGACGACAATTCTACTCCTGCAGCTTCTTCTCTCGCACTTCCCGTCTGTGGAACTCGCTCCCGTATTCTTGCTTTCCTGACAGCTACAACCTCCAGAAATTTAAATGCAAAGTCACTACTCATCTACTAACCACTGGACTCTAGCTCTCTCCCCACCCCTGTATAACACTCCCTTTCTCTCCACCTATGTATCTGTCATCGCACCTGCTTTCTCAGCTTTCTATTGTTCCTTTCTAACTAGTTTGTATTCCTCACTCTTTTCTAATTAATCTTTTTACATTTATGTAGCCCCCTGCACATCAGTGGCGTTTCCGCCTTGCTCGGGGTGAAATGATTAAAAAAAAAAATACACGCCTTTCACGGTAGTTGTGAAAAATGTTTTAGTCAAAGTTACTTCCCTTGCTGAAGTAACACTAAAATGATGACGGTAAGATTATATTAATCTCATAAAATCTTTTAAAAATGTTCTAAAATAAATTGATATTATTAACACAGACTTGAATATTATTGTTGAAGTCATTGCCGATAATAAACAGTTTTCAGGTAGAAATATTCACATTTTAACACATCCTGACTTCGTCGGATTAAAGAATAAGTGCGAACTTTGAAAAGTAACCATAAATCTACATCTTTCATACAACTTTATGTCGTTTCAAGACAGAAACTATCATGAATCAACTTCATTTTCTTTATTATCTGCGAATTGCTATATCAACTTGAGAAACATAATAGAGTAATCTTCCCTTTTCTTTCTTTAGTTTTAGTTCAGTTATCCTTCTGCTAGTTTAGCTGCTACCAAGACGAGATAATCGTATTTATATCAATATTTAACCCATGTCTGCCAGGAGAGAATTAATGGATTTATGCCTTTTTAAAACACATTTGTGAAGGCAACAAGTTAGTACGAAACTTGAGTAATTTTTGCTGCCTGCCATAGTATGGCTGATGTTAAAATCAAGAAGTGCAACTCATTTCGCTATATTTGGCTAATGTTTTTTACTGACATGAAGTGGAACGATTATATGGAATCAATTATCAGGTTTACTGCCAGAAAAGTTGGTCCAGTGCACCAGAAAATTTTTCTCGTCAGAATCCATTTTTGTACATTCATAAATCTACCATTTTCATGCGCAATTTATGTTACTGCCCTATCTGTTTTGATCCGCCTGCTGTACATCTGGAAATTCTTGACAAAATTCAAAGGTTTGTAATTGATCCTGACTTGACTTCAGTCTATACGTTCATACAAAGGAGATGAGATTCTGAAAAGTTAATCTTTAAAAAATATATTTTTTGAATATATAGTCTAGATCATTACATTTAGTTTTTCTTTCTTTAAGTATTTATTGATTTTTATAATCAATATTTAAGCACAAAAGACACTATGGCTGTTTACAGAGGAAGAGATGTTGGGATTTGATATCGTTTCTAGGAATTTAAGATAGAATTTTGAATGCTTTTCAATGAAAATGGAACATGTCTTTGTTATATGACGAGGTACACTTAGGATTACTTAATAAATGTTCCAAATATCACAGATATCACAGCTCCGGATGTATAGATGTACTATATCTGCAAATTTCTCTTTAAAATTTACACGCTGAAGTATTATTACTTCCAAAATTTGACGGTTTCTGCTTATATAGTTATCGTCCGTGATATTTAAAACTGCAAATATCTGAACGAATTTGATAAGGCGACAGAACATCCTTAACAAATGATTGTAACATTAGCTGGCAGTAAAGACAATACGGGAATGGGCAGTTAAATAACGTTGTTGCTAATTGTTTTCAATTTGTTTAGCAAATTGAATGTTAAAATTATTAGACCACAGTAGACGCAAATACACGGAACGATTATGCAGATCAATTAGGTTAAATTTATTGAATTGGGAAATTCTACTATAAATACTAGGTTGCACAATATATTGCACAATATCAATATCACCCAGAACGTTCATAATAAATTCAATTTCTGAATAAATTTTAGATATTGAACAAATTTATAGGACAGAGTTGATCAAGGTCTTAATTAAATTTAATTTTTGTTGTTTTCGACGAAAAGAATCTCAGTGAGTACATAAACCCGTGAAAGTGGGTTTACGGTACATTGTGTAAGAAAAATCGTTGAACCTCATTTGTACACTAAAACATAAAAACAAAGAATAAGAATACTAGCGTTCTACTTAACATTAGTGAATCGTGAAGCTAAATGTGATTAATTTAAAGATATTTTAGTGACCCCAGACTGAATATCAGTGTTGAAATCGCAAAAGATATAATGAAAACAAAGAAAATATAATTGGAGTAAGATGCTTAACGGAAGTATTCACATTTATCCATTACTAAATTCAAGATTAAGTGCATATGACATTGCAGTTTGCGGCTAAACTGACGAAAAGGTTTAAGACTATGAAATATGAATTTTACGTTGTCAACCTTCTGATAGATAATAAAGTAAAAAGAGTAAAATATAAAAATAAAAATAAATAATTGATCGAAGATTAGTAAAATGGACGGGTTAACAAAAACCAAAGTCGTTCAAAATAATAGGAAAAATCAGAACTTAATATTTAAAAGGGAGACAAAAATTACACAAAAGAATCAGAATCTTTTGTCACGCACAAAGAGAACATGAAAATAACATCAATTTTTCCAAAGCCATGAGTTCTAATAATAAATTAAATGAACATTTTTGCTCTGATTTCTGTACCACTTTAAAGCTTTTTACATGCAATCTTTACAAAAGTATTTAACCAATAATTGATTTATTTCTTTTGTAGTTGCTTTACGATAGGTTCTGTTAAAACAGATGCTAGAAATATTTCGAATATGTTAACAAGAAAAAATCCATTAAGTTATATTGAGAACAAACTAAAAGCAAAAATGTTAAGAATGCAAATTTAAGTTGTTTGAAGAGCCAGCCTTCTCCTTTAGTCAGAGTTGAAGACTTGATATTGAGTAATTTCTTTTATAAATGATCATTATACTATATCTATTTAGCTCTCTCCCACCCGCTCTCTCTTACTCTCTCTCTCTCTAGCACACACACACGTAAATATATATACACACACACACACACACACACACACACACACACACACACACACACACACACACATATATATATATATATATATATATATACCTTACTCCCCCACTGGAGCGAGATGTGACACAAGGTCAGTTTTGACGTGGGGAACCAGAGCGCGATGGCTCAGACCATTAGTCAAATATTACCCAGCCCCAGCCTACGCAGTAACTGGGTACCAAACTGGTCAAATTTGGTCATATGTCACCCACTACAAAAATTGGCAGGTGAGGACAATATATATATATATATATATATATATATATATATATATATATACTTTCACGGGTTCTGCTCCGATGAACTTAGATCACTGGTGCCCCCTATGTACGAATTTGCACGAGATACTAGATTAGCAGCTAGGTCCTACCCTTTTACAGTGAAACCGATAAAATGTAACCCCAATTTCTACCCCAATAGCTTCTTTTCTCGCACTTCTCGCCTGTGAAATTCTCTTCCGCATACTTGCTTCCCCGATAGCTACAATCTCCAGGAGTTTAAATGTAAGGTCAATAGACACCTTCTAACACACTAACTCACACCCATTCTCTCAAACACTTTTCCTGTGGACCTCCTTACGTCTATTACCCTCCTTCTGACCTTTCCTATATCCAATTGCTTTCTCAGCACCTTCCTCTATGTAAAACCCTGCGCTATAGTGGCAGTGGAATGCCTTTCTTGGGGTGAAATGATTAATACACACACACACACACATATATATATATATAATGTGTGGTGCGGTTAGGCGCGTAAACTAGAGATTACAATATCAGCTTTTTGACCCAGGTTCAATTCACACCATGCTAAATTTGTCAAAAAGATGAATTGGTGAAACACTGTTCAGAATTGGCTAAAAACCATGACAAACATTGACCAATGCCTTGCAAATTTATGTAGACGAAATTGTTCAAAAGCCACGATCGTTGTACAAGCTACCAAAAGCTGTAACGAAAGTCCGCTCGCCATAGTTGTATTATGAACCATAGATTGGCACACGTGGATGTTGCATTGAGTAGGTGTCTACAAAAGAAATTAGTTCGTAATCCTAACAGAAAACTATACACACACAGACATAAACATATATATATATATATATATGTATATATATATATAGTATACACCAAGATTTTCTAAACTTAAGAAAACCCCAAAATATTTGAGAAAACGAATTAACCTAAAAAAATCATGTTGTGATATTATTTTTGACACTTAAAAGCCAATGAGAGGGAAACAGGAACAGAATAGGGAGGTATGATGAAAAAAGAAAATAATGAAAAGAAGAAATAACCACGACATTCTAGACATGCCCATATGCACACATGTACACTCGCACACACACAATTACACACACAAAAAGAATGAGCTTAATAAAGATAAATAGCACACAATTCATTTTTTAATTAATATATATATAACTAAAATGAGAAGACCATCAGTCAATTTCTGAAACCTTCTGATGAGTGGACCGAAAGATTATAAAACGTTTCATATATAAAACTCTAAAGTCAAGAAGAGAAGTGCTGAATGTAACACCAATCACTTGTAACGAATTTTATATTTGTATTAATCCGATATATATATATATATATATATATATATATATATATATATATATATATAATGTAGATTAGGTATGGTTGGAATAAAATTCTGTATCCAAAAAAACAAAACAAAACAAAAAAACATCATTGTTAAAAAAGTTTCTCAATACAAAGTAGAGCGAATAATATTTATTTAGAATTTATATGTTATCATATCACTACAAAAATAGCCATTTTGTTTCAACACTAACTGTGTCTTATCAAGTGATGATGTTGACTAAGTTGAAAAGTTTTAAAAGGTTCAAAACTAGCTAAACTCCATTAATCAGGTAGACATTGTTACGTATTCAGTGGTGACCAATCTAAATACATGTCATTTCGAATTTAAAGAACATAAGAACAGACTCTAAAAACAGTTTATTGAGGCATTTAGAAATCAGCATAATTTATCGAGTATTAGCTTTACTTTACAATGAATATATATATATATATATATATATATATATATATATATATATATATATATATATATAAAACTTAAAGCTTATATATATATATATATATATATATATATAAAAGTTAAAGCTTATATATATATATATATATATATAAAACTTAAAGCTTATATATATATATATATATATATATATATATATATATATATATTACAAATTAACGTTAGAAACTACGAATTCTAAATTTAGATTTAGATTATTGTAAAGTTATAAAAATACAAAACGAAGCAAGGAGATAGACGCACACATATATAAAATACATAGATATCCAAAAATAAACAAATAGACATATTTATACACATACAAACATATACTAGTATGCATACACACGCAAAATATATATATATATATACATAAAGAATTTTTTAAACTTTTATTTTTATCAAAATGTCAATTTATCCATTAAATTTTAAAGTCATGTTTGGAAAACGCCTACACAGGCTACAATATTGGATACAAATAAATGAATTCGTAAGATGGCAAGGGCCTGGCATAAAGAAGGTCAAAACAGACACAGTCACATTTCAGTGCATGAACAAATAAACAAAATTAAATATATGCGCACGCAAATAGACAAGCAAGGAACAGAATACTTACGCGACTAAAATTCCACAATGTATAATGTACAGAATAAAAACACATACATGGATCTACTTACAAACAATTGGAGAGTCAGCTGACAGTTCGGAAAGACGACAAATGGGGCGAGTTGTGTCAGCAACTCAACTCGCAATTTCCAATAAGGAAGCCCTGAAGAACAGCTACGAGTATCACTGCAGATAAATACACCCAGGGGATCCCGAGAGGGGGAGAGGATCAGATCCCCAATAGGACAGACCTTTCGAGAACGACTTGCACTAACGCCCAAAGGACTATGAAACCAACATGTATCTGCGATAAAGTATGCAAAACTAAACGTGTTCTAAAGATCCACCAGACCCGTATGAAATGTTTGGTACAACAAAGCCAGAGGCATCGCACAGGTAATTTACCTAGTAAGACGCAGGAGGAATCACACCACAGAGCCCAGTCCCTTTACGCACCTGGCCCACCGAAACCAAACAAATCAAAGAAGATTAAATGGCCCACGACGAGTGAGACAAATTTATGTCTTGAATTCGATCAAGACGTCTGTATGATTCTAGATGCAACATCATCAGGAAATGCAGACAGACGTCTAAAAGCTGACAACTCCCATAATTAATTACGCCTCGGGCAGATTCGGTTGCGTAGAAGAGGGAGTGAAAGAGAAATAAAAACGAATAATCGTCGGACAGAAAAAATTAAGGAGTTAAGACAGGAATTAAAATCTCTTCGGAAACAATTTCGAAAAGCCAGTGAAGAGGAACGTCAAGCACTCGCGGAGCTTCGCGAGATCGTGAGGAATAAACTTAAATCCAGCAGAAAAGCAGAGTGGCTCAGGAAACGGAGAAAAGATAGAGCCAGAAAAAGAACAGCTTTCATAGCAAACCCATTTGAATTTGCTAGAAAGCTACTTGGTGACAAACGAACAGGGCAAGTGAAATGCACTTTTAATTCTTTCCTACACGATACGTTAAGTGACCCTGACAGAGAGAATGATCTGGGCGTAAATGACTCAGTGATCACATCCGAACTTCTAACGGTAAATTTCGACATGAGAGAACCGAGCTTAAAAGAGATCCAAGATGTCGTACGAGCAGCAAGATCGGCGTCAGCTCCAGGGCCAAGCGGTGTGACTTATGCCGTGTACAAGCGCTGCCCAAGACTTCTCAGAAGACTATGGTTTATAATCAAAACAATATGGCGGAGAGGAAAAATAGCCGAACAGTGGAGATTTGCGGAAGTCGTTTGGGTCCCTAAAGAGGAAAATTCAAAAGATATAGATCAATTCCGAAGTGTCTCTTTATTATGAACCGAAAGCAAGATATTTTTCAGAATTTTGTCCCGGCGGCTGGAGAACTACTTGTTAAAGAACAAATATATTGACACTTCAGTGCAGAAGGTCGAGATTGCTGGAATATCAGGCTACCTCGAGCACACGGGAATTGTGACACAACTGCTAAGAGAAGCAAAAGAAAGTAAAGGTGACTTGGCCGTTTTGTGGTTGGACATGGCTAATGCTTACGGGTTCATTCCACACAAACTGGTGGATCTTACTCTTGAAAACATCACGTTCCAAGTAAAATTACAACACTTATCCTGGATTACTATGGAAATTTTCAAATAAGGATCTCATCGGAACCAGTGAGATCGGACTGGCATAGACTAGAAAAGGGAGTTATCACTGGCTGCACAATATCTGCATTGCTTTTCATCCTTGCATTAAACATGATTGTCAAATCTGCTGAAAAGGAATGCTGTGGTCCCATTACCAAAACTGGAATAAGGCAACCCCCAATAAGAGCTTATATGGCCGATTTAACAGTCACAGCGGCCTCTGTCACTTGATGTAGGTGGTTAGCAAGTGGCTTGGAGAAGCTAATTGCATGGGCCAGAATGAAATTGAAACCAGGAAAATCAAAATCAGTCGTCCTAAAAAAAGGAAAAGTGGTCAATAAATTCCGTTTCCGAATTGCAGACCAAGACATTTCCACACTGACAGAGAAACCAGTAAAAAGCTTAGGAAAAGTATTCTACCACACGCTAAAAGATACGACCTCCATTAATGAGACAATCAACAAACCTAACAATATGGATTAAAAAAGTTGATAAGTCGGGGCTCCCAGGTCGTTTCAAAACTTGGCTATACCAACACGCAATTTTACCCAGGTTTTTATGGCCTTTAACGATTTATAGCGTGCCAGTATCGGCGGTCGAGTCTCTAGAAAGGAAGATTAGTAGTTCTATCCGGAAATGGCTGGGCCTACCAGGTTTACTAAGCAGCGCAGCCCTATACGGGAAGACCAACCCGATACAACTGCCCGTTAGTGGGTTAGTTGAAGAATTTAAGGTCTCTCGCACAAGAGAAGCTCTGATGTACCAAAATTCTAAAGACCCTAAAGTTGCCGACGCCGGGATATTAATATATACTGGCAAGAAATGGGATGCAGGAAGAGAATTACGGTTGGCTGAAGAGAGGCTAAAAATGAAAACAATTATATGAACTGTTGCAGAAGGGACAATGGGACTAGGCTACATCCAGCAGAAACCTATGGACAAGACAAATAGGAAAGATTATCAAAAACTTCTCCAAAATGAAGTAAGAGCTAGTGTGGAGGAGGATAGAATTACAAAAATGGTGGGATTAAGCCAGCAAGGAGCATGGACCAGATGGGAGAATATAACAAAACGGAAAATTACCTGGAAAATTATATTATGGAATGAATTCACACATACAAAATTCCAGATCCAGGCAGTTTATGATACACTACCCAGCCCTGTGAACCTCCATATTTGGGGAAAAAAAGAAACTCCCTCGTGCAAGTTATGTTTAGGGAGAGCATCACTCCAACATATACTTAGTAGTTGTCCCAAGGCATTAAGTGATGGGAGATATTGCTGGCGTCATGACAAAGTTTTAAAGAAACTAACTGAAATATACAACACAGCCATCCGGAGTTCAAAATTTAACCCAAAGAAAGAGAAAATTCAGTTTGTAAGGGCGAACGAAAAAAAAAACAGCATGTAAAAGACCCACAAGATGTGTACTTTCCTCAGCTTCAGATTGGCAACTCATGGTAGACCTAGGATGCCGGCTGAGGTTACCAGAACACATTCTAAGGATTTTCTTACAACCAGATATGGTCTTGTTTTCGAATTTAACAAAAAAAATTATTCTGTGAGAACTAACAGTCCCATGGGAAGAAAACTGCACGTTGCACACCAACACAAAATGAACAAATATCAAGAACTGGTGGATGAGTGTAGAAGACGACGATGGCAAGCAATATGCTACCCAATCGAAATTGGTGTGAGGAGTTTCGCTGGAAAATCCTTAAACTTGGCCTTGAATAAAATGGGAATTACAGGGTTAAAAAAGAGGAAAATGACCCAAACAATCTTAGATGCAGCTCTGGGGTCACCCAGGTGGATTTGAATATGCCGAGAGAATAATACCTGGACGGGACAAACTAACGGCAGTGTCCGATAGAACAAAATTCATGGCGATGAAATGAAACAACATATATTAATGACACGAAATGCGACGAATTTTTTTTTATCTATTCATTTATCTATTCATATCAATCATTTTTGTTAATCCCAAATATTTTATTAATATCATTCGCTTTACTTTTGTATTTTGTTCCAGTTTTTATCTATTCATCTATCTTTTCAATCCTCTTAGGTTTTTTTTAATCCGAAATATTACACTAATATCATTCGTTTTTTTTTCTAGTTATTTGCATATCTATCGTATTCTGTATGATTTTCAATTTCGTTAATAGGCATATTCCTTCATCCCTATGGAATGGTATCTCCCACATCGTAATTTATATAATTATTTTAGTATATTTAATAAGTTTTTATCTAGTCATTTAGCTATTTGAACCATTCATCTTCACATTAATATCACGAAAATCAATTTGTTTTTTTTTTTAATTTTTTCCGGATATTTACTGGAACCATTTACACAATATTATCATCACTGGACATTTATTTATTTGTGGACGACCTTATTCTAAAATTTTTCCCTCTTCTCCTGTGCAACCAAAAACATCTTGCATTCCAATAACGTAGCAAAAAGAGATTAGGACACAGACCGGAGCCTGATCAACCTTGGCTGGGTCAACCTGGGGAGAAGGTATGATGTTTTTAAAGGACCGAAACCGTCAATGAACCAGGGTAACATCACTGATGATGTGCCCTAACCGCATCTAAATGATGTATTTTTTTTAAAAAACATACATGCAACTAATAACACTCACACAAAAATAAACGCACATATATATACTTGTATAGACAACAAAACACACACACACACATATATATAGATGGATATATACACACATATATGGACATGCGAACAGATATCCACACAAATACACATAGAAATATGAAGATATATATAAAATACACATAGAAGAAACATATATACAAACATGCACATATATACATAAATACAAATTAGCATGTGAAACAAAATATCCACATGCCTAGTAGTACATAAACACACATGCACAACTACATACATACATTAATACGTAAACAAGCCCATGCACCAAAGTATATATATATATATATATATATATATAAACACACAAATCTGAAGAAAACAGAAAAGCAGATATACAAACAGTTAAAACTAGGCACTAATACGAACTTCAGGAATGATATACGCTAGATATAAAATCTATGCAATATTAACATGTTAATCTATGTTAGTTTAAATATCTCATAACTGTATTATTTGACGGTCTGTCAGATTAAATACTTAGTAAATATTAATATGATAAAATAAGCTAATGCCTAATGCCTAGCAAATATTACTTTGACAATCCATGTTATATGAAAATACCCAACAAATAAAGGTAAATAAGAATTGACATCAGCGAAAATAGTATACATAAATTCTTGATATTACAACACATATTGTAAAGTAAACAATGAACTATGTTTACAGTGAACAGTAAGTTAATTTCTTTGGTTTAAAAGATTAGCTTTGTCCTTAAACCTGATAATTACTAACTTCTCGTTGAGACAAAATTAACAAGTTGCACGGAGTGAATTACAAGTTCGTGCCTTAGTAAGTACTTTCTGATTAACAGTAGGGTTTTTATTGTTTTCTGTTAAACACCAAAGGTACCTGGATAACGAAGTACAATATTTATAAAAATTCTTATTGAAAGATAGGGCGTGTTGATACCAGCGGGTTTCGAACGGCTTTTAGTAGACCCGATATAGATTTTTTAATATCAAGATTTTTAAGTGTAGAGATAAACTAAGGAACTATCTCAGCAATTACTATGTAGTAAACAATCTTTAGAATTCCTAAAATTACATCTGCTGGTATTAATTTTGTTATTTTTGGTATTACTCATTTCAGCATTGGAATGCATTGAGTTTTCTGTATTTTATATTGCTGTGAACTTGTTATTGTGTCTTTTAATTATTTTTAATAAACCCAAACAACCCACACTTAATAAAATCACGTTTAAATGTGGTCATAACACGTTACATTGCATTTAAATATATGATTCTGTTAACATTCCGAGCTCTCACGTGGTTTGACGTCATAGAACATATTACAAATTTACGAGCTGCGTTTGCTATTTGATAACTGTTATCGTTGCTTAGCAATGTTTTATGTCAACACAAGATAAAATCGTCTTTGATGGTGGATGGTGGATGTTTTTATGTTAAAGTCCTTGCAACCTCTCTGAAGATGGCTCATGTGAGCCGAAAGCTTAGAACCAACTTAATAAAATATTATCTAAATGTTGGAGAATTTTTGTCCTTATTTTTACCTGAAATTAAAGCCTAAATACGATGTTTAGAAAGGCTCATGATTAAAACTAATAGACATTCATTGTCTGTTATATTTAACAGTATATGCTTAGAAAAAAAAAAAAATATATATATATAAACAATGTGAACATAGAACCCATATTTCCATAGTGAATACATATTTCCATAACTTTCGAGATCATAAGATCTTTAAAGCATGACGGATTTATCTGTCAACACTTTATGTCTACAAACGCCCGATATTGAACATTATTTAGAGTGAATGAAGCCTGTTCGACAGAGCTAAGACCATATTTTTTCAAACCTTTTAGACTTGTGCTGCAAAATCACACAGAAATTACTATACTAAATAATAAAAGAATACGGCCAACAAAGAACCTTTTAGCTACGAGAAAATGAATTTTAGTCAACAAGAAGCGGAAACAGGGAAAAATCTGAGCTTCACATTTGTTGCACACTTTCCGTCCCAACACGATTTGTCACCATTAGATTTCTGATTATTTCCGAGATCGAAGGAGGCATTCAAAGGTCAACATCTTTCACCTAAGGCCTTAATTGAAGTTTCACACAACTGAACAAAATGTAAACACGGACATTTCTTAGAAAATTCATGAAGAATTGTTCGTGTTTACATTTTAGAAAAATATAAAGCATTCATTGCACCATGGTTATATATATATATATATATATATATATATATATATATATATATATATATATATATATAAGTAATAGAATAAGTAAAGAACAATCTAACATGTTTCACTTATATTAAAGATTCTTCAGATATCGATTTAAGGATGATAAATTTTTTAATTCGATTTTTGAAATTTTTTACCTTTAACTCGATCACTGAGGAAGCATTAATAAAAGTGAAACATGTTAAAATGAGACACGTTTCTTACCGTGTTGTATATTTATTATATCAATTTGTCGGATTCCGATCCATTTATTCACCTGTTATATATTCCCATGTGAAATTAGACTTACAAATCACCAAGGATACTACATAAAATCGACACTGGCTTCAACCAGACGACATGGGAGTCTCCTGAATTTCTTCTGGACGGTCTCGGTCTCGGTCTCGATCTCCATGTTTAAGTTAAATGCTACTATAATTCTTGCTTTCAGTTCATTTTTGGTGTTACAAGGAGTTTTGTCGGTCGCTCGTTCAACTGTACCCACACATAATCATCAAGGAAGATGCAGTCTGAAGTGTTAGGTGGCCAGATTTAAGGGATAATGTGGTCACAGAAATTGTCGAACAACCATAACCGGGTTCTCCTACTTCTACGGTATGATGCAAAATTCTTTTGCTAGACAGAGGGTCTTCCCGTAACCACCTTTTTGACCCAGGACTGCACTACCTCCTCAAGGTACATGTTGTACGCATCCGTGCTGAGTTTGATGCTTTCACCAACACCTTTTGGGAGTTCTTTTCAGACTGAGCAGAGTGACATCCGAGCTGCTGTGCCTTCCTAAACACTATTAAACTTATTGAACTCTTTCCGAATTTTCTGCACTGTCCTGAAATTGACACCCAAATACACTGAAATGTTCGTTTTGGATCTTCCAGCGCGAATGCCAAGACGTATAGCAGGCCGTTTCCAAATTTCTGGCGGAGTGAATTGCATCATGCTTCTCTTTATCTCACAGATGGTACCCAACTCACCCCACTATATTGTTTAATAGACAAAATCCAAAACAAACAAGCACGAAATTAAAAATGAAAAATACCGACAAATTACCCATTGTACCATATATATATATATATATATATATATATATAGGAAAAACTAGTAAAAAGTTGTAAGTTTAAAAATGTATTTTTTTTCAGTATTTATTTATTTCTATTATTATATTTGATATTTCACACCGTCCTGATTTTAAAATTTTAAACTAGAAGCGTCAGTCGCGAGATCGTTCGTCGAGAGATTGTTTACATCACGTGACGCAGAAAGCGACAGATTTTTTGAATATTTGTAAACGTAAACCTATCTTTAATAATACTTATAAATGTTGCTTTAAAGAAAAAAATTTAAGTGTATCTAAAAAAATGTTTAACTATTGAAATATTTATAAGGATTCAAAACACCTAAGTCCCTATTTAACCCTAGCCTGTATGTATTTAATTTTAAAATTCAGTATTTTTCTTTCTTTCTGCGTGAGTATGTAGAACTAAAATCAGAATATATTAGTAAACATTTGCAGTTTTCTAATGTGTGTCCTGGTTGATTGAAGTGTTCTGCTATGGATGAATACGGGTTGTTTTGGCGTATGCTTAGTTTATGATTATTGAAACGGAATCTAAAGCTATTTCCAGATTCACCAATATATCCACCATTTGGACATATTGAACAGAAGAGAAGATATATCTATATGTATATCTATCTATCTATCTATCTATCTATCTATCTATCTATATATATATATATATATATATATATATATATATATATATATATATATATATATTCTCTAGTGTATTAAAGCTTTGGTTTGTGAATTTTGATGTGCATTGTTGTACAGTGGATATCGGCTCGGAACGAGAAAGCGGGGAGCCGTGTTCGAATTCTAGCTGAATCCATTGTATTCACTTACGCGCAAATACTCTTGGGAAAGGTATTAATCCGTCTCTTCCTTCCAGTTATGGGTTAAATAGCAGGACAGATTGGGTTCTATAGCCTTGGTCGGCAACCAGTCTACCGCAGAAAGCAATGACAACCTACTGCGGGATAATCTTCTGCCCAGTCAGTCATGTCTCTTTCGAGACATGATCGCCCAAGCGTGTATCACGTATGGCACTTAACTGACTGAATTGTGATTTCAAGTTCAAGTACCTGGGCTAGATAGTGCACAAACATGGTGAGCAATAACTAAATAGTACTAACTAACAAGACCATGATATCACGAAGCATAGACAGTGCATTGAGCATTAATCTACCCCTGTAGATTACTTAATGGGGTAAAAAAACCCTCAAGTTTACTCCAATGATAAAGACACCTGAAGAAAGCCTGAAGGTAACTGCCAAACGCGTTGATAATAAAAATAAAAAAAATTATGAGTTCAGTAGTTCATAAATGATTTTGAAATAATATTTTATAGAAGTACATTTTGAAATTAAATTTTTTGTTCAGAATCGATTAAAGAGAGTGGAAGCTTGAGTTTGTATTACTATTTAAATTGGTTACCAAATTATTAAGTTAATTTTGATTCCTATCCAAAGCAAGGCAAACTAAGACAATGAGAGAGATTTCCTGCATATTCATAATGTCGTCTGTTAAACTGCGAGAGTCAAGAGGAATCACTTTTCCAGCTGTACCAGCTTGATAGTTCCAATCACAACAGACTCTTTTCGTGTCTACTCTTAATAATGGTAACCTTTTCATCAAAGAGGCCAAATCTTTGTATACTGAAACAATAAACCCTGCATAAACTCTAACAAGTTTATTTTAGAAGACTGCTGCCGGCTCTTTAATGCGTTAAATATAGTTAAGTTCTTTATTCCTCCTCTCTTCACCCAATTTGATGTGTTAATATCTTTTTCTGATAAATCAGAATGTTTTTCTCGTAAATTCTCTTCAAATTCTACTCTTGACTCATCTGGAGTATCTTTGTCTGTCTTCACTTTGATCTAAGTCTCTATTGAGTGATATGCATATGAAACCATTGATAATATCTGCTAAGATCTCTAAACTGGATCCCCACAAAGCATGTTGACTCGATCTTTATTTTCTCTTACAAATTTTCATCTATTTATTGCCTTAAGTATTTTTATTGTACTCAGTAATTACTGTTTTACCCTTGTACTAACGTATATTTATATTTACATTTATTTGCTATTATTTATTTTTATTTACTATTTTTGTTTACTTTTATTTTTATATTTTATTTTTATATTTATTGTTTTTATGTTTACTGTTATTTTTATATTTTATTTTTATATTTAATATTTTTATTTTATTACTATTATTTATTATTATTATTTATTATTAATATTTATTTTATCAAATCTTTTCTATTTATTATTGTTATTTTATTATATAAATTTTTGTTCTATCTTATTTTATTATTTATTTATTTAAATTATTTTATTTTATTTTAATTTGAATATAAATTTTAATTTTTTAATTTTTAATTTTAATTTTAATTTATTTTATTTTATACTTCTAGTTTATTATATTAGGTCTAATGAATTTATATCTTCGTGTATTAAATATACTTTATTCTACTTCTAAATTATACTTTATATCTTCGTGTATTAAATATACTTTATTCTACTTCTAAATTTATACTGTATTAAATATTTACTTTATTCTACTTCTAAATTATACTTTATATCTTCGTGTATTAAATATACTTTATTCTACTTCTAAATTATACTTTATATCTTCGTGTATTAAATATACTTTATTCTACTTCTTTTAAATTATACTTTATATCTTCGTGTATTAAATATACTTTATTCTACTTCTAAATTATACTTTATATCTTCGTGTATTAAATATACTTTATTCTACTTCTAAATTATACTTTATATCTTCGTGTATTAAATAAATACTTTATTCTACTTCTAAATTATACTTTATATCTTCGTGTATTAAATATACTTTATTCTACTTCTAAATTATACTTTATATCTTCGTGTATTAAATTTACTTTATTCTACGTTTTGAAATATTTTTTTTTTGTTTCTATATGTGATTTCATCATTTTTTAAAATACCAAAAAATTTAACTTGAAACAATGTAATCAATGTCTATATCTGTCTGCAATTCACTTCCAAAAAAAAAATTTAAATTTCTCTCTCTCTCTCTCTCTTAGCCGTTTCCATTAGCTCTTTCCTCTCTATATTTTCTCACTTATTTTTCTCTTCACTTTTTATTTTACTTTCCTATTTCTTTTACTTTTCCCGATTTCTCATCTTATTTTTTAATCTTTTCTTCCTCTTTCTTTCTTTTCCCCCTCTTTTAATATCTTTTTATCTCGTACGAAAAAATAATTCCTAAAATAAAGGGAAGTGGAGTTTTAGATTTTTTTTAAATTAAATGGTTATTGCCATCATTATAAACTGCCTGATGAGACATTGTTCTTTCAATGTCAAAATAAAAATGTACAATTTTGTAGTAGCTTGCACATGTTCTAAAGTAATAATTATATATATATATATATATATATGATGGACTCTCCCGTCGATCTCGACGTATGAGGTTCCGACAACTCTGACTTCATCCATGCTTCAGCCTCTGATGACATCTAAGTCCAGCAAGGGACTTACAAATCAATCCACACAGAGTGCAAGTGTGCTGGTTATGGGATGCACTTGCAGGTACCAATACAGCCTGCTTGACTCTCTCTTGTTTCTGACTCATATGATTCAGACTGTCAGATTTGAAACGCTGAAGACCATCAAAACAACATGCCTTCCACTCCATTCGATCAGAGACTCTGCTCTCAAGAATGTTGTGAGGCAGATTGAGAGAAATCAAATTACTCCTGATCTTATCCTTGTACCTCAGTAAAGGCCGTCCAACATTTCTCCTACCGCTCTCCAATTGACTGTACATCATGATTTTTGGTATCCTTTCCTCGGTCATCCTCAATACGTGTCCAGTCCAACGTAGTTGGAACTGAATGAGGAATGGCTCTATTCCAGAAATATTAGATTTTCTGAAGAGGTCAACGTTGGGCATCTTGTCTCGAATGCTAAGACCACAGATTGACCGCAAACACTGTTTGTGAAATACATCCAGCTGACGGATGTGAAGTCTATAAGGAGTCCAAGACTCAGAGCCATACAGGAGGATGGAGAGGATAACAGCTCGATAAACCACAATTTTCGTATCCAATCGGATCCCACGTTCATCCCATAGGCATGTGTAGCCCTCGCAATCCTGTTGACAATTTCGTCATCCAATGAACCATCATGATTCACCTTGCTGCCCAAGTAGGGAAAACACTTTGTATACTTAACGGCTTGACCATCCACCTTCAGTTGTCTTTCTGGAAAACGATATTCAGGTGGCTCTGTCCTCACTCCCGCGACTTGCTTTGGAGGTATATATGGTTGATGTACCACCTCTGTCTTTTTAATGCTGATTGTAAACCCAAAAGCCGTACATGCAGTTGCGAAACGATCGAGCAAAAACTGTGCCTCTTCGAAAGATGTTGCTACAAGAGCAGCATCATCTGCAAAGAGCAAATCTCGGATTATTTCAGTTCGAACAAGGGTCTTGGCTTTAAACCTCTGATGGTTGAATAAACCACCAGAGGAACGGAACTGAAATTTCACGCCAGTATCAATATCACCAAAGGCATATTTCAGCATCAGGGAAAAATAAAGAGCAAAAAGTACAGGAGCCATCACACACCCCTGTTTTGTCCCATTTGTGACGTCGAAGGCGTCTGACGTCATTCCGTCACACACAACCTTAGCCTTCATTCTTTCATGAAAAGAGATGATCACCTTAAGCATATTTTCAGGTATGCCAAGCTTGCGCAGAACTTTCCAGAGAGCGCCACGGTTCACTGAATCAAAGGCTTTTGTCAAATCGACAAACACCATGTACAGTTCCTGGTTCTTCTCTCGCACCTTTTCTGCAACTTGTCGGAGCGAAAATATCATGTCAATGGTGCCACGACCAGATCGGAAGCCACACTGTGACTCAGGGTAGATTTTATCAACAAGATGTGTGGTAATTCGGTTCAGAATTAATCTGGCCAGAATTTTTCCAGCAATGGAAAGAAGTGATATTCCCCGATGATTGTCGCAGAGATTCTTTGCTCCTTTATTCTTGTACAAGTGCTTAATACATGCATCCTTATAATCTTGCGGAACACGCCCGGCTTTCCATATTTCCACAAAAAGAGCATGTAGCTTCTTTACTAAAGCATGTCCGCCACATTTGTACACTTCAGGAGGAATGGGATCATCAGGTGACGGGGATTTACCGGAGGCAATCTGTTTGATAGATTCAAGTACCTCTTGATAAGCTGGTTCAAATGACAATTCAGGAATTTCAGCACATTGTGGAAGGGACGAGATGACATCATTGTCGACTTCAGATGATGTGTTTAGAACTGTCTCAAAGTGTTCCTTCCATCTCTTTAGAATATCTGACTTATCAGTGAGCAGCGTTTCCCCGTCCGTTGTACATACAGGTGAGGCACCATTCGTTTCAGGCCCAAATATTTCTTTAAGACCATTATAGAATGCTTTGGTGTTTTTACTGTCAGAAGCTTCTTGGAGCTCAATTGCTTTCTTATACCACCACTGTTCCTTCATGGCTCTGAGAGCCCTTTGCACCTCACCTTTGCATTTCCTGTAAGACATCTGCTTGGCAGACGAATTCTTGTCCTCTATCCAGGCTTTGTGTGTAGTGTGCATCTTGTTAATGAGCTTTTTTGCATCCTCGTTGTTTTCATCAAACCAGTCCTGGTGCTTTCTACGCGGAATTCCAAGAACTTCTACTGCTGTTGAATGAGTTGCCTTCCGCAATGCTTTCCAAGAACATTCTATATCATCAGTGATATTCACTGAGTCCAAGGCAGCCTCAAGCTTAACAGAGATTTCATATTTCTTGTCTGCTAATTTCAGGGGAAGGACATCAATCCGTTTCGGAGCTGTTGACCTAAACACCCTACGCTTGTATAAACTCAATGAGAATCTACTTCGCAAGAGAGCATGATCTGAAAGGTAGCAGGATGTGTGAAATGAGCGAGTGATGTTGAAGTCACTGATGTCTCTTCGTTTTGTGATGATATAGTCTATGAGATGCCAATCCTTAGACCGAGGATGCATCCAGGTGGTTTTGTGGTGGTTTGCTTGTTGGAACAAGGTATTTGTAATGTTAAGGCCAAACTCCCTACAGATAGTGAGAAGCCTCAAACCGTTTTCATTTACCTTGCCTACACCATGACCACCTAGTACACCAGTCCAAGATTGGCCATCATTTCCAACGCGAGCATTAAAGTCCCCAGCAAGAATAAGCTTATCCTTGTGGCGCACCTTGAGGATGACATCACGAAGGAGATCGTAAAATTCTTCTTTCTCCTGTTCTGAGCCAGCCAATGTTGGAGCATAACAACTGATGATCGTCAGCCGATATATATATATATATATGAAAAACTTGCGCGGAGGATAAATTCCAGGTTGGTGTCTGGCGCGCAATAACTCACCTTATGGGCAGGTAGTTGCTCTTTAGCCTTGGATGGTAGTCTACCTAGAGATGGAAAACTCGTATATGGAAAGCCTGAGGTCTGTTGTTCACATAATCTGTGGCAAACATTTGCACCGACTTTTGTGCTATCAGCGGTTCCAAAAAGTGTGGATGGCTCTACACAAACCTTCACCACTCTAATCAAATCATTTGTGTGGGTTTCTGGCAGCTTACCAGGGTTCATCTGTGGATCAAACCTCGCGCACAAACAAGCACACACACAATTACAACAAGAAGTCCATTGGCGATAGGGTAAAGGCGACGGGGACAGGTAAAGGATATTGCTGGAAGTCCTTAGCTGGAGCCTTACACAATGGCGGCCAATGGGTGATGGCCGTTCTGCGCTAACACGTGAGCAATGGCGCAGTCCGTGTCCTCCAATGGTGACAAAGCAGCCCTATTAAGGATAGCACTGCTTTCCCCATGCCGGGGAGGGGGCGGTAAAAGGAGCCCTAAATATTGCATGCTCACATCAACCTTGGCAGCCAACTGCAGTTGTCTGGGTATCCAATCACGCAGTCAAAATACTACACGCCAAAATAACCGCAAACGGAAATTTGCTTTTGGAAGCTGGAATGTTCGTACTCTCCAGGATACTAATTCTGCACCTGAGCGTAAAACCGCTCTTGTTTCCCTTGAGTTACAGAAATACAACATTGATATAGCTGCCTTATCTGAAACTCGCCTTGCTGGAATTTCCCAGGTACGAGAAGAAAAGGGTGGATATGACTTCTTTTGGTCTGGAAAAGGCGAAAACGAATCTCGGCAATTTGGAGTTGGATTTGCCATTAAATCAGAACTGACTAAGTCTCTATCTTCGTTGCCTAAGGGTATTTCGGATCGAATCATAACCCTTTCTTTGGAGTTGGGTGGAAATATATATATATATATATATATATATATATATATATATATAAGATTGAATTCTTTTGCATTCCTGATCCTGCTAATTAACAGAGCCTATTTGCTTGGCTTTCTTAGTTTATTTGTGGTGTTTGTTGTTGATTGTTTCTTTCATTTTAAACCTTAACTATTTGTGTCAGTTCATTCCGAAATTGTTTTAAATAATGCTGCATCATATATATATATATATATATATATATATATGTGTGTGTGTGTGTGTGTGTGTGTGTGTATGTATGTATGTATGTGTGTGTGTACATATATATAAATATGCAATATTTTATGAGAAGTGACCAGCAATGATGATAGTATTTATATATATAGACAGAATTGCCATATGCAAACTCCTTAATATCTCATTAAACTGTGAAACTGACAGAGACCATGCTCTATCTATCTATCTATCTATCTATCTATCTATCTATCTATCACAATAAATCTAACGTTTTCCTGCTTGAATTGTAAATCAGATTTAGGTGGTACATATAACTTTGTAAACAGTTGAATTTTCTCAACCTTGGCCATATCTTGATGCATTCCAACATTTACACTTTAATTTTGTAGAATGTAGGATCTAGTGCTGCTTATTTATTTTTCATAAAGAACTAGAATTTAAAATAAAATCAGGTAAATTGTTTACAAATTCAAACGTACAGCAGTCCTAAACATTACTGCTGAAATGTTAGTATAAGAATTTGATATTTTTCTGGATCACAAATAATTCTATAGAATAGAGCTTCTAAAAATATATTCCACTTGCACATAACAGTTATTATTGGGAGATATACGAACCAAAGATTTTAAGAGAAGTAAGGCGCTAAACCAAGGAAACATATTACTTTGTTATGAACAAGAAATTGCATACTTTATTGGGCGTGAAGACCAAAGGGCGAATCCCATTTGTTCAGTTTGTTCCTACGGCAATTCGCTCAAAATACGACAAAGTGCCTTTCCCTCCTTTAAGTTTTGAAAATTACTAAATCCTTTATTTCTTTTAAAACTATATTTTCATAAGCAGCCAATGATAATAAGATATAAATATAATTTTATAGGCAAGATGCCAATTAGATATTTTTGTAGCTTAACATTAATAAATTACATTTGAATTCAATTCAATATTTTGCTATAAACAATAAATCAATTTTATATTGTTTCTTCCTTTTCTTTTTTGATAAACATAAACATAGCAATCTAATTTAGTTATAAAATCGATCAATGCATTTTGATTGAATTATACTTCATATCTGAATCGGACTGATGTTATGTTTTAAGTGATTTAAAATGATATCAAATGTTAAATGGCTAAAAGCTACATAGAACGAATAAAATCTCAGCGATCACATAGAAGAATGCACATTTTATTTTAATAATAATAATAACCGGTGGGGTCCGTGGTAGAAATTAAGCAATTTCAGAACAAAATAAGAAAATCAATGTTATTCAAATATTTCAGTGATGCTGTTAAGAAATATTACTTTACAGTTTTTAATTGCAGTTTGAACATTTATCGTACAATTACGTAAGTTAAGCAATGGCGGTCCTAGTCAGTACCTTGATGAGTGCCTGTTTGGACATACCAGGTGCTGTAAGCTTGAATGCGCGGTAGGAGTAGTAGATAACAGCTCGGAAATTGAAATTGGAAAGCAGGGTTCCAATTCCAATTGGGTTCGTTATATCCTGTTACGCGCAAATACTCTTTTAAAAGGTATGAATCCACCTATTCTTCTCCCAGTTATAAGTTAATTAGTAGGACTTGAATTAGTAAAACATTATTGTCTCCCAAAATGTTTACAATCTAAAATATATTCCGGTTTTTCATGACCACCAAAAGTTTGATATGATGTAAAATAAAATCAATCAAGTAATTGCGGTTTCTTATCGTAAGTTCATACGTTTGATTTTTAAGTTCTACAAAGAATTAGTTTGTCTTTTCGTTCTCAGTTACACTAATTTAAGTCATATTTGGTATTATTTTAACAGCAGAAAATATGCTGTATGTAGCTAAATATTCATTATAAACAGCGAAAGTATATTAAATACTGCTAATGGGTATTATGCAAGACACTTTCCGAAAGGCTGTCACAGTGCTGATAGCAGACACAGAAAAGAAACTACAATAGTACCTAGAGAATGTAGCGATGGAAAGAGAGAAAAAAGGACTAAATATAAACTACAAGAAGACTGAATGAATGGTCAGCAGCAAAAAGAGAAGCCCAAAATGCTAATTACAGGTCGGGGATATTAAAATCAAGCAGGTACAGAAATTTGAAAACCTGGGATGTGTTCTAACAGAGGACGGAAAGTGCGACACTGAGATCCGGAGTCCTAACAGGATGGCCAAGGACGCATTCAAAAAGCTCAGCAGAGTATTGAGAGACAGGAAAATTTCATTAGCAACAAAGGAAAAAGTACTGAATTGTTTCGTGATATCTGTCCTCCTATATGGCAGCAAATATTGAACAATTCCCTCAAAGATGAAGGAGAGTCTAGAAGAGACAGAAATGTGGTTCTACTGAAGGTTTCTGAGATTAACATGGACCGAACATGTGAGCAACGTCTTTGGCAAGAATAGAAATAAAGTAGAAACACCAAGATAAGACAATTGAAGTTTCTGGCACTCGTAGTGAGGAAGGAGGTTTTGGAGAATCTGATACTCACAAGGTGGATAGAGAGAAAGATATACGGGTCAAAACAGCTGGTGACATACTTGATGGGATTAAGCAAATTGATGACAGAGCAGGATTTGGGAGAAATAACAAGACAAGTATATTAACACCTACAAAAGAAAGGAAGATGTGGAGGGCCATGATCGCCTCTGTTATGAAGAAGACACAGCCCATGAAAGAAAAATTATACTTTTGAATTAAAATATCATCATTAACAATTTATAAGCAACTTCTTCATAGTTCTTACAATCCGAATTTAATAAACTTCATCATTTTATTTCTTTGTAGCTAGTGATACAGAGATCCGAAGGCGAATTGGCATGACAAAGAACGCGTTCCAGAAGCTGAGTAAAGTACTAACAGAGAAAAATTTCACTAGAAACAAAGAAAAGAGTGCTGGATTGCTAAGTGATGTCAGTTCTTCAATACGGCAGTGGATGCTGGATAATATCATCGAAAATGAAGACAAAACTTGAAGCAGCGGAAATGTGGTTCTACAGAAGGATGCTGTGGATATCGTGGACTGAGCATGCAAGCAACGATGACGTGTTGGAAAGAATGGCAACAAAAAAGGAAATTAATACTGAGCATCAGGAAGAGACAACTGCATTTTCTGGGATATGCAATAAGGAAGCAGAGCTTGGAGAACCTGATACTGACAGACCAGATAAAAAGAAAAAGAGACAGAGGAAGGCAGCGGATAACATATTTGCAGGGCCTGATCAGGTGGATGACGGAACGGTGGTTGCGAAGTGTAACAGGAGCAAACATACTAAGAGCTACAAAGGATAGGGAGACGTGAAGAACCATGATCGCCTACGTCCTGAAGAGACAGGGCATATAGAAGAAGGAGAAGGTAGTGATAATAGTGTTGGCAGGACTGCTGACAAAATACAATTCTAATTTTTGATTGCTAAGTTCTTGCTTTGTTTTACATTTCCATTAAAAAAGAATGGGTAGTTAAATAAGGTAATCAGGTTTTCTTTTTCGCATGTAAAATCTCTCTCTCTGTCTCTGTCTTTCTCTACATCTCTGTCTCTCTCTCCATCTCACACACACACACGCACACACACACACACACACGCACGCACATATTACAAGTTTCTACTAATATTGATATCAATTTGGTGCGTTCTGCTTTTACCCTCGGCTCGTTCGAATAGCTGAATATTAAAATCTCGCGAAAGATTTCATCCATATCGACATCGACGTGACCGTAAATTCGTTTTAATATACACTCATCCGCCAGAAAGATTTGCATTCACATCATTTGAGCTCACATTGTTTTCATTAGTCTCTTCACATTGACCTGATGAAGAAACATTACGCTGTCGAAGCTATAACACTTAGGTATCATCTTTATATGATATATATATATAAGCCCCTTGCATCTCAATAAATTATTAATGTGTCCTAGTGAATAGAAAAATTTCGGTATTACTCTTTCTACGCCTAAGGTAACAGCATCTTGTAAGTTCAAGATCTAACCCAATTCCTGTTACATTTTCACGATTAGTTTTCTTAAACTTCATGTCAGTGGTCATCGGATAGGTGGCCGTTAATTTTAATAAGACAGAGATAGCGTCGTGAGGTGAGTTCAAAGGTTACTGAGAAAGGATAATATATTTTATTAATTTTCGCGTAACCAACAACTTGCATTAATGTACACATCTGGATATGTGTATAACATATAAAGCCTCTATTGTGTCTTACATTCCACTGAGAATCTATAAATTTTCTTCCAGTGTTAATTGTGAAAGTTTGGTTTGTTTTTCAAGCGAATTTAATATTATGTTCAGTACTGAGTTTTTTTCGTTGAATACAAAATTGTAGCTAAGTCGCACAGAAGGATTTTCGACTTGACAACAAAGTTCTTCCTCAAAATCCTAATGTCTCCCGGACCGCGAAATTTTCAACGCTCCTTGTATTCATTCAATATATTTTTTAGAGCAAGAAAATATTAATGATGTTCGCCGATTAAATTTCTAAATAAAAGACATGTTCACATTTCCCTTCGGGTCAGGTAGTTTCTAATGATTTTGGAATAATCCTGATCTTCTTCGTTGACCAAATGGACTTATTTTAAAGTTGTACACTACAACCTTCTGAACTTCCGGAATGAGGAATTATCATTATTTACGCTATTTACGTTCAAAATATTGTCTTTATCTTTGTTGTTGTTATCACAATGTTTCATTGTTGAGCCATGAAGGTCAATAGTTTTGTGTATTAAAGCGTTGGTTAGTAATTATGAGTTCAATCTCTGGGCCGGGCAGTGTGTACTTAGACTCAGTTGAAACAAGTCGAACAATAACAAAAACAAAAACTGTACGAAATATCTCAAGAGAGCATTTGGACGGGAACAGTCTATCCCCTTTGATTAAATAATATTTTCAGTTCTTAATTCCCTTTAGATTGATATACACCTGATGAAAGCCGGAGGGCACAACGGTCAAAACATCGTGCTAACAACGAGGAGGACAACAATTCGCATGTAAATTATGTGAATAATCATGTAATATTTAGAAAATTAAAATAATGAATCCATCATATGTAGTTTTCCTATGATCACACAATAATATTCCAAGTAAAAGTCTTACCAAATATTGGGTGTAATTTATTCAAATGTAATACCGCAACTGGTTGGTTTTATGGGTTAAATTCCAAGAATCAAATGATTCTAACATTTTGCTATTGATGCAATATGTTTCTATTATATCACATCAACAGTTCTTAATATAGCCTCACCAAACGAAAAAGATGTTTACTTCCAAATCCCTTCATCACACGCATCTTTCTTATACAGTAATATCAACAATATTCATAGCGCAAGGACACATAGCCTAGCGTTGGTTGAATCCAGTGACTTAACACAAAGAATTGTGAGTTCCATATATGGCGACAGTGGTAGCGAACAAAACTTAGAGCGTTAAGTTAAATAGAGTAACTAAAACATCCGGAAGTGGAATGACTGATGGAAAGAGAACCCCAGTAGATAAGGGTTCAGTTCAAGATAATATTCAACTGAAGAAGGTCAGAGCGTGCAACTTCTGAAAGTACGTGAATATGACAATAAAGATGAGCACAACAGCCATTTGTCCGCCAAGAAATGATCATCTAATTTTCCAATTTCTTTAACTGAATTGACGCTACAAAAAAAAAAAGAATAAATAAATTTGTGAAAAAAAGAACTAGGGTCAGGATTTTGGTGGCTTTAAGTCTAAGTAGTCGCTTGTTTGGTTTCCTTTTTATTTTATTTTTATTTTTTTAAAACATAATACCAAACTAGAAAAATATAAAGAGTTTATTCAAGACAATTGACAACTGAAAAAACGAATAGTACGAGAGATTTGACCAAAATGTTAACAAAAGATAACATTGAACTGAACAAAACATTGAGTGAGTGGCAATTTAGAAAGAATCTGAAAAAGAAAAGTGAGAATTAAAAGATATGACCACAAGAAAAATGATTAATAGAAAAAGAAATAATCAAGAAAGAAAGAGACGAAACTAAAATTGTTATTGAAAATTCAATTGAAAAAATTTCAGAAAAGGCAGTTAAATAGAAGCAGAATGGAACTAAATAAAAAAGACTTCAGCAAATAAAGAAATAGAGAGACTGGATGCAGAGGCGAACACTAATGAAGAATAAACCAAAAGATAGAGAAATCGAAAATGAAAGCTAGAAATGGATATTTTGAAGAAGCAAAAACAAATCGAAAATCGAAAAAAAGGAATGGGAATCGTCGATGAAGATCGATAACGCAAAATGCGTAAATAGATAAGGAATTCGAAAGAGACGGAAAGAGAATCAAGAAAAAAGCACTAGAGTTAATTTAAGATAAAAAGACGAAAATGAAACAGATTAAAAACAAACATAAAGCAAGAAACTACAATCGGATAAAATTCTGAATAAATATCAAGAAATATAATCAGGATAAAAACGAAAATTTCTGAAAAGGAACAATAAACAAATTATAATCACTCAAAGATAAATAGCCCCTAATCGTGGCTGATTGCCGTTGTGATATCAAAGAATTCTGTGTTGCACGTCTTAAGCTGATTACTGGTGACATCTTTCTGGATTTTTCTTTCACTTGATTTCTTTCTGATTACTCGCTTTCATTTCTCATTTTATCCACTTAATCGTTTCTGGATTTCAGTTCACTGATTGTTCGGGTTCTTATCTCTTTCACGTAAAAAGAATTAAGACTAAAAATGTTTTGTGGACATTTCAATCTAGTTGTAAGCATCTGTATAAAGCCGGTTTGTCGTAGCTTTAGTAATAAAATCGAATCTTTCATAAAATTGCTTAGTTTCAAATAATTCTCCATGTTGGCAATTGCTGAAAATGATAGTATGTAAACAGATTTCAGCAGCAAAAACGGATAAATGCGGTCAAGTGTAAAACATGATCAGAAAAGAAAATGTTTCTTTGATTAGAACATATATTTATTTCATTTGAGATTCATGAATACGACATTGGCCACTTGAGAAAAAGGTGTTTATGATGGTGCAAAATGAACTTCTGTTCATTTGAGAAGAAATTTCATCACATTCACGAGTCATTATCGAAATTGCAACCTTAATTAATGCGAGGGTCTTTCAAATCGGTGACATTGAGTGCGTTTTTACAGTAGAGTTCCTATTTGAGATTGATTTTGAATGCAGACACGCATGTGTTTTTTCAGGCTGCATTGTTCTTGTATGCATTACAATGCCTAATCTTGTAACCCAAATATTTACTGTTACAAAATTCTGTATATCGGGATAGATAACTACATCAGACAGGCGTAAATGAAGATTGTAGAAGATATGTGTACCAGAAAGTATTGGATTATATAAATAATCTAACAATATAAACAAAATATTTCTAAGGATCAGATTTAGAATTTAATTTGTTCCTAAAAGTACCCTATATGAAAGTAATTATGGAGCATGTATTTCACCCCAAGCAAGGCAAAAAATACGAGTTACTAAGTGTGAAACAATATCAGAAAAACATCATCAAGTGGAGAGAACAGTGAAAGAACAGAAATTAAAAAGAATAGAAAATAATGATTGGTATCGAATTTAAAATGTTGAAGACCACACTTGACTGAAGTGCAAGAAACTGGATGAAAGTTCCATTACCACGTAAAATAATTTATTCCACTCTCATATGACTTCTTAAAATCGCAAATTAACTTTATATAGAATTTCATAAATGAGCACATTAACACATAAATACATATATTTTAGAATTATTTCACTCTGAGCAAGGCAATAAAACCACTAAGATACGAGGAGTTATTGAGTGTGAAGAAATATTAGAACAAAAAATATTATTAAAGGGATAGAACAAGAAAAAAATAGAAGATAGCAGACAATGACTGAAATTGAATTTAAATTTTTGAAAAAACCAATGTTGACTGGGAAGCAATAATAAATGGCAAAGGCGATACGTGCAAGAAAAAAAACTTTTAGCATATACCTTACGGTTATATCTAGGCATCTAAATTGTAAAATAATGAGATCTTGTCGCCAATTAAATACTTTGCCTAAATTCATGGAGTCTATGTTCATCAAAACAATTACCATGAAATTATTTAGAGAGAAGTCACAAGCACGCTACATTAGAGCGGTTAGAAAGCAACTGAAGTCGAGATGTTAGGTCAAGACCAACGACATTGCAGATTCTTTGATTTTATTAAATAACTCTAAGTATATAGAAAGAACACCCGAAATATATGTGGCAGCAATATTTTAATAATCTACGAATGGTAGATTTATAAATGTATAAGATTCGAGCAAGAAACCTTATTTTTCTCGAGAAAGCACTTCGATTCACTATCTTAGAGGTTATCATTATCTATGCTAGGGGAAGGCAAAAGTTGTTTTTTTTTTCAGAAATTTAACTCAGAACAATTTCATTTTAGAGTCGTAAAAATTAACAATCTATCCTTTGCTAGAGTTAACAACAGATTGTAGGTATAATTTCTTGTATATTAGTGGATGTGTGAAAAAAAGACATGACGACTAAAGCTGGATAAAAAAAGGTTCGATCATTTATTACACGACTGATATGAGCCGGTGCATTTTATAGTTTTTGTTCTTTTGGTAAAATATATATTGCAATATTGGCAAAATATTGTCACTGTAACCATAAATAATGATGTCAATCCTTAATTATAGTGTTATCCACTTAAGCAATACAAATCAATCCCGAGAAACAATAGAGTCAATAAATTTAATTTATTTCCGATTGGAATAGCGTAGCAAACTATATATGATTGGTTAAATTCCTCATATTCACCCTCTATCTCTCTTTCCCTTTCTCTCTCTCTCTCTCTCTCTCTCTCTCTCTCTCTCTCTCTGTTTTTTCTATTTCTATCACCATTATTTTTTCTCTTGCTAAATATTTTTTTCATATTTATCAATACAAGGCCGGGTATATCTTTGTGTCTATCAATATATATGCGTAATGCATGACCTTGTGTAGAATTATATGTACAACGGCTTTGATACTCTTCATATACAATACACATAGGTGCTCATAAAATCGTATCTTCATACATACACAGCAGCAGATATATACTCAACGAGCTCGAACAAATATATTACCTATTTGCATGTGCACAAATAAATACTTATATTAAAGTTGGTAAGTAAGATACAAATACATACATATAAGGTAGAATATTTGGTATTTAAGTCAGGTAAATTCCAATAGAGACGAACTCAAAAGAACTCAATGTTTAATTTATTCATTTAATTTAACAGAGTAATTTAATCTAGAAATTTTTTTAGATATTCTACAGTTTTCTGGGTAATACGTATTTCACAGCAAAAAAAAACCTGCTACTCGTCAGACCCAAATGATACAACAGCTGTTGTATCATTTGGGTTTGACAAGCAGCAGGATCTTTTGATGCGAAATACGTATTACCCAGGAAATTCTAGAATATCTAATTTTTTTCCACACACACACACACACACACACACACACACACACACACACACACACATATATATATATATATATATATAGAGAGAGAGAGAGAGAGATGATAAAATTACAGTTTTAAGGTATGCTACATTTATTGGCAAAAGTTCTCATTATTAGCGATAGACGGAATAAAAAGAAACTGAGATAAAAGATAGACCAACGAGAAAATTGAAACATAGGAAAAGGAATAATCAAAGAAGGAAGGGAAAAATCTTACATTGTTATTGAAAGTTCAAATGAAAGAGATTTCAGAAAAGGAAGTTGTATAAATGTACAATGGAATTAAAGAAAAGAGCTTCATTAAATATTTAAACAGAGAAACTGAACTCCCAGAATTACACAATTGAAAAATAAGACAAAAAATAGAGAAATATGAAATTATAGCAAGACCTGGAGATTGTGACAAATCAAAAACATATCAGAAATGAATAAAGGGAATCAGAAGGATATATATATATATATATATATATATATATATATATATATATATATATATATATATTCTAAGCATATGCTGTTAAATATAAGAGACAATGAATGTCTATTATGTTTAATCATGTGCCGTTCTAAACGTCGTATTTTGGCTTTAATTTCAGTTGAAAATAAAGACAAAAATTCTACAACATTTGGATATTTTTTTATTAATTTGCTTCTAAGATTTCGGCTCACATGAGCCATCTTCAGAGAGGTTATTTAGACTGTAATACAAAACATCCACCATCACCGACGATTTTATTTTGTGTTGACATAAAACTCCGCTTGGCAACGGCAATAGTTACCAAAAATAATAAACGCAGTTCTTAAATTTGCAATGCGGTTTTATGACGTCACACAGCGTGATAGCGCAAAATGACAACAAAACCATGTAGTCAAATGCAATGTAATGTGTTATGTCCGGATTTAAAGGTGATTTTATTGAGTATTGGTTGTTTAGATTTGATGTACATGGCCTCCAATATCTGAAGGTTCCTCTTACTATGTGTATGAGTAAGGATCACCGTATTGTTGACCAAAATCTGTCTGATATTACCTACATGTTTATGTTTTTCAGAAAAATGTTGTTTAATTGTACTCTGATCAGAAAGATGACATGTAATTCTACGGGAGAGCGTGGTTGTAGTAAAACCAATAGATATACTGGGTTTTTTATTAGTATCAGAGATGCAATCTCTGAATGTGCATGTGTATTGGTACACTACATTGGTTTTTTGTAGAGAATTTAGTTTAGTGCTTGTAGGTAATGTATGTAAAATAGACCAAACCCGAATATAAGAGAAACCCGGATATAAGAGACGTTTTATCCGGTCATGGCAACTCTCTTATATCAGGGTTACAATGATTTAAACCGTTAATCTTTGTAAGTCAATGGAGAAAATTTCTTAATTTTAACCATTAAACTTGTTTGAAAGTCAATAAACACTGCATTCATTGTCACTTAAAGTAAGTACATTTTTGTGGTTACCCTGTATAATAAGCAGTCAATAAAATTAGGTATATTTATAAGAAAATGGATTCAAATCCAGAATTTTTTTAACAGGGATGCGCAATTTTCGGTTATTTTAAAACGTATCGAATCAATTTTTTCATTGCCTTTTACTGATGTGTCTGCCTTTTAGTTTTGTGAAGATTTTCCTACTCTTCTTCACTCTCTCCTTCTCTCTCCCTCCCACTTCTCCTTCTCTCTAACACTCACTATCTCTCTCACTGTCTCTGCTTCTCCTCTCTCCCTTCCCTATTTTCTCCTCCTCCGCTCTCTTGCTTAATCAAATAATGCTACCTCAAAGTTTTATATTATTCTAGCAACAAAGTAGAAATAACTTCTAAGTGTTTGTTGCAAGTTACCATGTTGTGTTATTATTGTCATATGAAATCAAAACACAACTGGAAGGGCTTGCGACGTAAGCATTTCACCTATTTCTGTATTATAAACGGATAAATAAGTAATTGTATGACATTGCTCTCACTTGAAGAATAAATAATTTTCTAGTTTAAATATAATTTAGTAATTATAGTGCAGAATTTTCGTACGCGCTCAACACAATAATATTGATTCAAGTTTTATGTTTGTATTTTTTACAAAAGCCGAAAAGAAAGTCCTATCAATATTGTAGGGTAAAAGAGATTAAAATATTATCAATGACTGTATAAATATAAAACATTGACGCCTTTATTTTACTACAAATATACTTTTATTTTATATAAAAAATAACTTTATCTTTTGAAAATTAAGCGTATCAGCATTTCGGCTTTCATTATTTTTTCATGTTTTCTTTCTCCCTCATATCAAAACTGTATTACAAAAATATTTTATATTTTAACTATGTGTTCAACTATAACACTGGTCGACAAAAAAATTGAATGGTGTCGAAACACTTAACATCTGTTTTTAGCTAATTTGAGGGTACTGAATCTGAAAATAACTTTTTTTCTTGGTTTTTGTTGTACATAAATGCCCCATTTTTTTTTTTTTAGAAAAAATGCATTTTTTTCATTTGTTTTCTGTATATATGATATTAATCAATGGCAATATTTCTCAAAATAAAATCGTAAAATGCTCTCAGTTTGTATTGAAAACAACAAATATTGGTCAGCTTATTGAGAAATACTATTTTTTCAACAAAAATCAAACCCTAAAATTTTAAATCAACAAGTATTTTTATCAGATCATTTAATAAACTAACAGCAGAAATAAAACCTTCGTGAACATAAGAACTATGGTAAAACTTTTCTCTCTCTTGATTGTCTGTCATGTTTAATGTTATTAAAGCTTCATTTGATACCACAGCGATAGGCAGCCATCATTCGTTTGTCCCACAGTCCCTGGTAGCGCTCTTCCATTGTTTTGATATTCTGATGGAACCGTTCTCTTTGCTCATCACACACATCACCGAAATTATCCGGAAATTTATCTAGATGGCTCTGTAAAATGAACTATAATACTCATATTAAAGTATTAATGATAGTTTGTAAATTAATTTGTGAAAGTTCGGTAATTCTGTTTTAAATATATTGACTCAAAAACAATTTTTCTCAAAAAACAGTTTACTTCAGGTGGCTGACATAATTTGCTCGGCCTACCTGAAAACTGATGTGTTCCTACAACTTTTTTTATTAACTAAGTGTTGCGATCAGCCAAGATCGTAAGTTGATCTTTTTTCCAAAAAGTGGGCCATTTCAGTGCAGCAATGACGGTAGCTAAACATGAAAATCTAAGGTCATTTTTGGAATCAGCATCATCAAAATAACTTAAAAAATGTGTTTTGTTTCTTGACACCCAAAATCGTGTTGAACAAAGTAATTTAATATTACACTTCTGATAATTTAGGATGACTGAAAGTAATTAATTCTAATTTTATAGTTGTAGATGTTTGGATAATAACAATTTTATTCCTTATTTATTTAGGTACTTATCTACATATGTATTGAAAATAATTCACATGTGTGAGTTATTATTAAATAAAGAGATTAAAATTTTACATTTAATAGAATATACTGATTTAATTAAAAAATTAAATCAATTCTAACGTGAATTCTAAGAGTAAACCTGTTACAAAACATTTTATTTAAAATTTCTTAATTTCGAAAATACTTAATATATATGATTTATGAGTTGTAAACGAAGTAAATTAACTTTATATAAATGCCCTCTTTCCTTGTCTAAAAATGATTTGTTTTGTAAATGTTGTACTTGAAATATTTCTTTAAAAAAGTGATTTGGGATTTGTTTTCTTTTTGTGAAATAACAAACTGTTATCTAAAGTTTTGAAATTATATCATTAGTGCATATTTACACTGTCCAAATTTGTTTCTGATTTATAATTATTTTATTGCCTATGTACATATTTATTTCATATATAAATGGAATCGCATCTAATTGAGCCAGCAAAGGTTATCACAAATGGAAAACGCGAGAAAAGACGAAAGATTTCGAAACATCATTCACCTATGAATAGAAGCATCGGAGGCAGATAATAATAATAATAATAATAATAATAATAATAATAATAATAATAATAATAATAACTGCCATCACCAAATGAAGCAAGCAATAGTCATTTCTTCCTATGACTTCTACTTTGATTGCAGGTAAGAATGACGTCATCAACTCATGTAATGTACTCAAACTACTTGGTTTCTTTCAAGAGAGAAGCCACAAACGAGTTTTCTCAATTATCTCTCTGACCAAGTGTGTTCATTTTCATAACGTTGTTAATAATTCGTGTCAATTGGCCTGTGAGTTCCAAATGTCAACCGAACAATCAACAATGAATAGTATTACTTGCGGCATTCTTTCCTTTCGATTTAATCAAAAGGCCATTGTTAATGGTAGTGAATATCTTAAGCCGTCAAGGCTGAATTCATTTATATTTGGCATTTCAAATGAAGAATTTATAAACACGTGCAATAAAGGTATATTTTTATAGAAGAATATCGTATTGTACATATATAATGTAGATATCTCCACTCATTTTTAAACTGAATTTTTAAAAATAAAAAAAAATTCTTAAAAGTTATTTTAGTTTTAATTGAATGCTGAATCATTAAATTTACTATTTCTAGTAAGCAAAGTAATCTGGTGTATTTCATACAGAAATTCATTTTGATTGGAATCTAAAATTTTTCAATGTTTTTTTTTAATCCTTCAATTTTTCGACCATTTTGAAGCAATCGACATATTTGTAAACAAACGTTAATTCTCGTTTTTAAAAACCTTGCAGAAATGAAATATACATCTGTAACATTATTTTTGGAAAGTTAGCAAATTTAATTTTGTATTAGTCTGATTTTCACAAGTATTAATTATTTGTAGCATGAAATTTGGAATAAGACAATTTCTTAAACAGAGCTTAACACCGTATGTGTTGACAGATTGACAGATCAGGGATAAGATAAGAGTATGGCGATCACAAGTGACATAATTGTACAAATTTCTTCCTGTAAGGGAAAGAAAATCTGAAATACATGATATTTTAATTTTACACATAGAAATTACCATACACAGCTTCAAATACACAAAAAGAATATTTTAAAAATAAGAAGACACGACGATTTGTATTAAAGTTTTTAATTTTCCATTAGTAGATATTATCTTCGCTTATTAAGTTTATGAACTAACCCCAGCAAATCTTTGAAGCATTTTAAAAATATGTTTGAAACTTAAATTATTATAATTAGAAAAAATGAAAAGAATTTTCTTATAATTTCATTATTTATCGATTTTTTGGTCTTCAGATTTTAATGTCCTTAATTTATATTATGTTAAAGTAATTAAAAGCTTATCAAATTAAATATAGTCATAGTTATATTGCATTTTTTATTTTACTATTGCGAGCAGATTTTCGGAAATAGAGGCAAAATGTTTCAAAAAAATAAATCAGGATTTACATTCCCCAATGAGTTTCGCGTTTAACTAATAAAACTAATTTTCCCAACAAAATTTAATTGACTAAAATTTCATGAATTTACATGGAAGTGGGGAACAAATGTAAAAAACATATTTTTACCAAGATTTTTTTAAAAATAATTTAAAAAATAATTTAATTCATTTGTGAATAAATCCTGAAAGCTTCATTAAAATCCGACAATTATTTGATTTTTGCAAGAATTTCCAAATTAATGTTTGTCACCGGAAAAAAACTAAGTTATGTAATATTGCGTTTTCTATTCTAAACTCTCGTAACAATTTGGTTACCCGCTAACTCAAATCAAAACAAGATTTTTACCAAAATTTCGAACGTGTTAGAAGGGATATTTTTTTTGTTTTAAATAATTAAAAAATACTTTGATCTTTTTTCTTTATCGCCCGGTTCACACTCCACCCATGTCTATTGAACAGGTGAAAAGGCTCATCCCTTGTTCCCTGTTTAGGATGTGGTTTCCGGCTTTCTCTTTTCCAGTCTTTTTACTTTTCCTTTTTGTTTATTTTTTTTCAATTGAAGTAGAGTGACTGAACTATCGTCCGGTTCACACTCCACCCATGTCTATTGAACAGGTGTAGAGGCTCATCCCTCGTTCCCTGTTTAGGATGTGGTTTCCGGTTTTCTCTTTTCCAATCTTTTCACTTTTCCTTTTTGTTTATTTGTTTTTTTTTCAATTGGAGTAGATAGACTGAACTATCGCCCGGTTCACACTCCACCCACGTCTATTAAACAGGTGTAGAGGCTCATCCCTTGTTCCCTGTTTAGGATGTGGTTTTCCAATCTTTTCACTCTTACGTAGCCCCCTGCACACCAGTGGCCTTACCGCCTTGCCCGGGGTGAGATGATTAAAAAATAAATAAAAAAAAGAAAACATAAACGTTTTGATGTAAAAAGTTTCTTTTTATAAAGTTGAGGTCCTTTTTTATTCATACTATGCAGTATTTTTCTGAGATTTAGTGGAGGAACTTTTATAATGTATTTAAATATAAATGTCTATTTGTAGTTTTGTCGGCGTGACTGAGCAGTCGACTGGAGGTGAGAGATTTTACTGGACATGTTGAATAAAAAAAGACTTTACGAATATTATTTTACTCTGGTTTCATCTTTTTCTAACGTGAATTTAGAGTAATAAGTAAAATGTCAGCTTTCAAGCTCAATACTGCATTCTGATGAGAAAAGATTGCATTAATGAAAGACTTGAACAGACATTATCTCAGTTCTGGATATTTCATTCTGGTGAAAGACGAGGTACACAGACCTATTACCCTTTTCTAATGTGAACTAATAGACATTCAATAAAAGCAAACTTCATCATATATTCAGTTAGAAATAATAGATTAATTATCATCACTAAGCTACACATTTATTGAAGTAAACTTTATACGTGTATTTACATTATATATAATATAAAATCTTCCTTTCTCAACTGTGCCCATAGCTCAGTGGTAGAATCTCTGACTAATATCACTTCAATCAGGTTTCAATCCTGGCTAGAAGAAATCCTATAACTAACCATACTGATGAGCTGTGATACATCGAAACAAGTCTGTCTATGCACACACACACACACACACATTTATATATATATATATATATATATATATATATAGAGAGAGAGAGAGAGAGCGAGAGAGAGAGCAAAAGAGAGAGTGGATAGATATTTCTCTGTCAAATTTTTTATATAGCTAAAAATATACCTGTACATAGACAATGTAAAGAGAACCTTATCTTCGCCGACACATTTCGTCCACTGATGGACTTTATCAAGGCAAATGTTAGTCAGTTAAGTGCCATACGTCATACACGCTTTAGGCGATCATGTCTCGAAAGAGACATGACTGACTGGGCAAAAGATTATCGTGCAGTAGGTTGCAATTGCTTTCTGTGGTAGACTAGTTGCCAGCCAAGGCTATAGAACCTATTCTGTCCTACTATTTAATGCATAACTGGAGGGAAGAGATGGATCCATACCTTTTCTAAAGGTATTTGCGCGTAAGTGAATGCAAGGAATTGAACTAGAATTTAAACTTGGCTCCCGGATTTGTCGTTCTGATTCGATATCCACTGCACCACAACTCTCATAGGATTTTATTTTGCAATAAGTATTTATAAAAAAAGTAAAACTACTTATTTTTTCAAAATTTTATGTGTGCTTTTCAAATTTAAAAAGTTTGCATAGCTAACAAGATTTTTACTTTTGTTTATAAATGCTTGTTGTAAAATGAAATCCTTATATTTTTCTGGTCCATCAGAGGTCGAAACACATCACCAAAAATGAATCACCCAAGCCATCGGTTAATTAGTAGTATTTGTATCAGTAAATCATTATTACCCTTAAAAATTAGTTGCAATCTAAAAATATCGATATCCTAGATATGGGTAGTTGAACGAATACAGTCTGTTCCCGTAGATTAAATAATAGTTCAGGTCAGAATTTTCTGTGTATTACCCAGATCAATATACACACGATGAAGGATAGATGGCACAGCGACCGAAACGTTGTGATAATAACAATAAAGATTATGACAATATCCCGAGTATAAATAGTAATAAATTTTTAATTCACTATATAAGTGTGAGGGTCTGATAATTGAGGTAAATATCCTGATTCATGTACAAGAAAAATTAGAATATAAAAGAAATATTGCTGGATTATTAAAATTATGTTTCTCTATATTTCTGAGATAACGTAGTATTAATACTATTTAAATTGTTCGGAACTATTGTCCTTATCTTTCTTACCATTTGTACAACGTTTACGGAGTGCCAGAGAAAATCATTAGTGTCAAAATTGCAATATGAGCTAGTAAAAAAATGCTAGAGAAAATCCTTAACATCAAAAATTGCAATATGAACTCAGGTAAAAATCATGCTTTTATAAGTCCCAGAAATTAATTTCTTATTTTTAAGGACGCATGGCACAGTGGATAGAGATGTTGATTACTTGACCCAAACAGTTGTGAGTTCAATA
Source organism: Ascarosepion bandense (assembly GCA_037127315.1). Taxonomy (NCBI): domain Eukaryota; kingdom Metazoa; phylum Mollusca; class Cephalopoda; order Sepiida; family Sepiidae; genus Ascarosepion; species Ascarosepion bandense. The sequence goes on from JBBBDQ010000191.1 coordinate 2,417,561, forward strand.
CCAGGCTACAGTAGTGGTGAACAAGTAACTTAGAGATTCCGGTTAGATGAAGATAACTCATGGCTACCAAAAGAGACTTCGCGCACTTTATGAGAATGATATACCCCAGTGTTTGTAATATAGGATTCCGTTCGAAATTTTTAGCACTTAAAATTATTAATATTGGTACAGTACTTATTTTATTTCAAATTCTTTTTATTCAGATAGGATTATTTAAATTCTTTGTATTTAGCTTCAAAATGAAGATTTTTTCTAAAGCATCAAAAGCTTTTCCGGGGAGATATTTGTATTTAAAATTTAGCCAAAAGGTTCACTTTCTGTAAAATTCATTTGACATAAACTAATTGCTGTGATGCGCTAAATTCTATCATTGGTATTCATCAATGTCTTAGAATATCTATTAACGTAATTTTGCTACTCTTTTTCTATTCTCTTTCTTTGTACATGCAGATAGAGCAATGCAAATATATCACTGCATCTCCCTGAAATTTAGGAGGGGGATTTATAACCCTTGTAGGTCTCGTGCCGCATCAGTACATTATTTCCTTCTTGGAAGTTCTTGGATTTCTTTCTCTCCTCTTTCCTGCAATCTTGAGGTCTTACTTTTGCTTTGAAATTTCCATTGTTCATATCCCGTGATGTACTTAAACAAATTACAATAATACGACTTTGTCAATGTTTTTGAATCCACTTGGCCCCGAAGAACATGCGCAACCATGTTTCTGTTTCTATCATTATATCAGAATCTGTTTCCTTGTTAGTTTGCATGATCATAACTGGCAGTGCCAATGGAAAGTTCTTTGTTTTTCTTTGGCTTTTATATGGCTGTGTTACCTCTTTGCATTATAAAATTGATCATTTACGAATCCGGTCACTTATTCTTTTTATACCACATTAATTTTATATAAAATTTGATATCCTGCTGAAAATACTCTTCCTTGCTGAAAGCTCATCGAGTTGATGAAAGTAAAAATGATAAGTTAATCAATTCACACAACAATCAAAGATATATTATTAATAAAGAAAAGAAATTTAATTGGTTTTAATGTTACGCGCGGGTTACTCTAATTGATTAGAAATAATTCGATCGTAACTTACTAAAAACGTGTAGAAAATATATACACTGACTGTTTTAGTGATTAAGCATACAATTTTTATATTCATTTTAAGCGATAAAAAAGCGAGTTTTTTACCGAATAGAAAAAATTCGCCAATAAGTTCAAAATATATTTTTTCTATGAAATATCTTATATTTCCTTAATCAATACATCACAATTTTTAATATCTAATTACTGATGACAAATTTTAAATGCTTTCATGATTTTCGTGAAATAAAAAAGCTTTCATTTATTGTGGAAAATAATATGGTTTTTGTTTATTTTTATCGAAGACATAATTTTTTAAAAAAATTAGTTGAATTCTGATTATTCGACCAAAATTATTATTAATGTTCTTGAATAGAGACACACTCGTTCCGCGATAAACATTTCCAGATTTTGATAAATTACAGATAAAGAGAAGTCAGTGTCTGACAACGCAAGCATAAAATTGCTTGGGGCACAAATTGACGAATATATCGACATTTTTAATTAGATTTTCAGCGTCACGCATTCAAAGACAATACCTCTTTTAACATGCTGTTTACTTAAAACGAGAGTGTAAGATTAACCTTTTTTTAATTTTCAGTTCTTTTTATATATATATCCGTATTTTAAACTTTACATGACCATACGAATTAAATTATTCAAATATATATAACATACGCAATTTTAAATTGATACACACACACACAGATATATAGTGTGTGATGCGTAAATGACGCCTTTTTATATTTTTAATTTCACACATGCGCGTTGTTTGTTTTTATTTGTAAGGTACAGAGTATACTAGGGTCAGTTGGGCACCGTCTGTGAGAAAAAGGGCAACATGGCGCAATTCACTCTGCCAGACGGCTTGCTCTACTGCTTGGTATTCACACCGGAATTTCCTATATGGACATCTCAGTGTGTTTGGCTGTCAATCTGAGGATTCGAAAAGAGTTGCATAAGTTTAAAGCTGATTAGGGAGGTACGGTACCCCGGAAAACTCTGATAGTTCTGTTAAGAAAAGAACTCCCAAATTTGTTGGTGGGAGCCTCAGAACAGCATGCAGACCGACACCAAGTGCATTGAGGCGGTAGTGCTGTGCTTGGTCAAGGGGGTGACCCTATGTCTGGCAACAGAACTCTGCACAATGTCAGAGAGGCAGAAAAACTCAGCTATGGCTGTTAGACAATTTCTGCTTCCACACAACTTCTGACCACCTCACTACTCAGGCTGTAACCTCTTTGATTATATGTTGGGTATAGTTAGGCAAGAGACCAAGAAAACTACTTATAGCAGATGGACTGAAGGCAAGGATTACGGCAGGATTTACCAAGAAGACCGTACAAATGAGATAAAGGAGATTCAGAAGTTGTCTAAAATTCGTGGTTCAAGTTAATGGCGATTTTATTAAATAAATTCATTCTTGAGTACTTCAAGATATTGCTCTGTCATTCTGATAATTATGCTAAAACGAGATGTCAGTGTTATTTTCATTTTTTCGTAATTTAGACAGCAATTTATCCACCGCACCATATATATATATATATATATATATATATATGTGTGTGTGTGTGTGTGTGTGTGTGTGTGTGTGGAGAGAGAGAGAGAGAGAGAGAGAGAGAGAGAGAGAGAGAACGAGAGAGAGAGATAGGTAGATAGATAAATATAAAAACACGCACACATGTTGCAGATTTTATGAGCTGGTGAATAATTTCCTAAAGAAGTGGATTTTTATGAAACAGTAAAAATATGCAAACTGCTGGCAAAAGAAAAAAAAAGCATTATTTGATAAATATTTGATTGTTGCCAATGTTAATTATGCGGGCAAAATTCTCCATGTCGGGGAAATATTTGTTTTGAAAACTGCGTAGCCAAGGTAAGAAGCGAATATAATTTATATTAAATTATTTCGGTTTATAATACAATTAATTATATTTTAGGGCCGACAAGAAATATGGAGTAATATAAACAATGTGGCGGGATCGCTGATACAAGAGACAGAAACTATTAGCTGTAAGCAGACGGTCGAGGGAGTGGATTTGAATCAGAGACCGGGAAAGACACAGGGAAACCGTAGCAGAGCGCGGTTCCTTTGGCCCCTTGATGCATGTGTGCTGTCACCTTCGACTATACTTTCACTCGACGACTCGTCACCTGATGAGAGAATAAATTAAGTAGATATATTTTTATTTATACGTTGCCTATCCTTATATTTGAAGCCGATCATCAACATTGGTTCTTAGGTGCCGTATATAACACATATAGTTAGGTACAAATTTAACCAAATTAGTAAACAACATTTTGGTCAAAATTACTATTTAAATCACAATATCAAAAGCATCTCTCTATAAGAGAGGCACTATATATCAAACAATTCTCTCCTACCATTATCTTTTCAGTATTTCACATTGGAAATGGAGGTTTGAAAGATTTTAAAGGTAGAAATACGCTCACGCGATTTCCAGTAGCGCGCGTCACTTTTAATGAACGCTACTTTTCCAAAACACAAAATAAATTATATTACATTACAGTCAAAACATGATGATAAAATAACAACATGGAAAACATAACATCCTTGAGAATGGCCAGTGTATTGGCTGAAAGCGCTTGGAAAGTTAATATTTATCTCCAGCAAAAAAAGAAACATAAAAGAATATTAGAAAAAGTAAATAAAAAATAATAATAATATCTAATAATGTCGGTCGTTTTTAACGAAACCTGTTAAAAGAAAAGATTGCTGTCGAAATATACATAACTATGATGAATAGAATAAGTAAAGAACAGGTAGGACAAACGTATTCTTAATCTAACATACTACACTCCAACAAGCTTTTAAAAATATTTAAATACGAATGGTTTAAAAAAAATTGATTTTTATTCAAATCCACAGAGACAGTATACAAATTCAGGTTTGATTATATTATTCAGACACGTGTCACGTAAGCAATGGATGAATGTTTTAAATGAAAAGAAAAAAATTATGCCTGGGTCAAGGATATTTAAAGTATAGACGAATTACTTGTGTTTATATGCCGGTAAAGTTAGTATGTGTGTGAATGACAAAACGAAATACATTTTCGTTAAAAATTGTAGCGAAATAATGTCAAACTATTGAACGATTTTCTTTTTCTTATAAAACGAGAGAATCGTGGATGAATCTAGGTGTAAGAGAGAATCATGTATGAATGTGTGTGTGTGTTTATGAGACGGTAATGTTAGTATGTGTATGAATGATAAAACGAAATATATTTCCGTTTAAAATTCTAGCAAAATAATGTATACAAGTACTAAGTGAAATATATAATGTTTTTATCCCCCTCGCTAATTGTTTATACGCCTCTGTTCCCCACATTTTGCTCATGTAAGTATTTGTTTCGTTTTTCTTTGATCACTACCAACGGTTCTCTCCTGATGAGTTGCTGGAGAAAGGGATTCCTTGAGAGATGTTTCCGTTTGTGATTTTTAAAGAAATTTCCAAGTTTTGTACCGTCAAACATATATATATATATATATATATATATAAACTTTTTTATAAATGGAACTTTGTCTATGTGTGTGCGTATGTGTGCGTGTGTGTCTGTGTGTGTGTGTCCGTTAGCTATAGACGCCGAAACGGCTGAACCAATTTCTTGAAAATTTACAGAGTTGTACTATAAGCGTCTGCGAGTATTCTTAGCTAGGTTTTGTGTTGAGGTACCCCCGATAAATATCGAAAATCGATAATCGAAAAAATCAGGTTATAGAAGGAGTTGTCCGATTTTAATCAAATTAGATACACTCATAGAAAAAGACATAAGAAACGATATTCAGAAGTTTCAAGGTTGCAGTTCTTACAATAGTGCAGAAAATCGAATATATATATATATATATATATATAAGGCAAGATGTTTGTGTGTGTGTTTGTTTATCTGCCTGTATGTCTGTATTTTTTCAGCCGTTTTATGTTAGTTTTTGCTTCGGGTTTGGCTCAAAATAGGTATAATTGTACTTCTTAGTCTCAACCATGATGCCATTTACTCAGAGGACTTATTTAGCCTTCAAAATTCAGTTTACGACGAAAAAACTTATTTGTTATCGATACCAGGAAATCAAAATTTGACTTACATCCATTCATTTTTCTTTCAGTCTACGGTTACCCTTTAACTGGAAACAACTATTGCTTTTTACTCTTTCGTGCCAACGTCCAAAGAGTCTCAACTCCAGGACCATGGAATAGTTTTAAAGCTTTCATTCTACCCGAGCAACGCCAGGCTATATATATATATATATATATATATATATATATATATATATATATAGTCACTCGTAGACAGACCTGTTTCGTTGCATCACGGCTCATCAGTACAGTTAGACATCTGATTACTACTAGCCAGGATCGAAACCCGATCAAATTGAAATCAGGCGGTGATTCTACCTCTGAGCAATAGGCGCTGGGTAGAGGAAGGCGGACTTTATCGTGTTATATACCCAATGTAAACACTCTCAAATAGCCGAGAGTTTTCATATTCATTACTGAATGAACAATGCGTAAATGCGTGAGTAGCTACTGCTTTTTTAAAAATATACTGCAAATGTTATTTAACGCAAATAATATAAAAAACAACAGATATGTTATGTCGATTAATTTCCAAATTACGAATCATCCTTCTCAAACAAGGGGGAAATAATTGTTTTTATTTACTGATGACATCAGACAAAACTTTAATAAGCAGCATAAGGATAATAATAACATTAGGCAGCTTCTAACAAACAACTAAAAAATACTAGCTAAATAGAAATGGTAAACATAGACTTATGACCTTTGAAGCAATATTCATACAACAAAAACAGCCATTAATAATTAAAAGCACTTATAACTTAAGGGCCTGCATCCTCAAATGTATACATAAAAATGTCACGATACACATCGCTTATACCGCATCACATTATTGACATCAACTACTATCTGCATTGCGTTAATAACTGTACTGTTGTTGTGTTCTGACAGTCGATGTGTTTATGAATTGTTCCCAAAGAAGTAAGTTAACCTATGAGAAACCCTTATAGTTCTGTGTACTCTATAAGTTTATGTAAGGTGTTTTTATTTGCAGTGTGGAAGCTACATCATCCAGAGAGCACCAAATATATGTACAACAAAGATTTTTATCCGAAGATTAACTTTTGAGACCCCAAAGAATTAAGGTTAAAAGATTTTTTTAAAATATTGCAAATTACAGGTAGAAGGTATTTAATTCTATCGTTAATACTATTTAAATTATTCAGACTATTGTTCTAACCTTTGTTGCCATTTATACAGCGTTTCAGCCGTTGTAAGCTCCGGTCTTCTTCAGGTAAAAGGAATTTCGAAACGAACCCTTTATTACATTCCCTGAGGTGATTATACGATCGTTAATGATATCTACCAGCAAATTGCATTTTTATGGTTGTTTCATCTTGTTTAGAGTCATGGTGCATCTGGTTAGATTAGAATAAGTTAATGGTGTTTTATTTTTGTTCTGTATGAAGTTCGACAACTTCCTTGGTCCACATAATCGTTTGTAATTTCCCTCATTGAACGTGTATGGAATCTGATAGGACGACGTCTGACTCGTTCAGTTAATCCAACTAAACTTCTTGCTGTATTGCGTCAGTAAGTTGAAGTATAGAACAATGGATCACAGGTTTGACGATCTGTACGATCTTATGCATACGAGAGTAGATGTCTGTGTTTCCAAGCCCAAGAGAATAGATCGTGTATTAAATATAAGGCCTGAGTAGTATTGTTACACCTATTTTCAAACTTTTATACCGATTCTTCTGTATATGTAATCATTTCGAGTAATCCATCAATATTACCTGAATGTTCTGTCTTCAGTAAAATTAAATACAGACTCTGAAACATGTAATTTCAATTTTTATCACTCTCTCTCTCTCTCTCTCTCTCTCTATATATATATATATATATATATATATATATGTATATATATATATATATTATAAATTATGTTTTAGAACATGTACATAATTTTTCTATATATGTCCTCTTCTCTACAATGTTTCAGTGTTGGGACTCCAACATCTCCCGATGATATGTTGGAGTCCCAACATTGAAACAAACATATGATTGTAGAGAAGAGGACATAAATAGAAAAAATTATCTCAGTCAGTTAAGTGCCATACGTGATACACGCTTGGGCGATCATGTCTCTTTGGAGACATGACTGACTGAGCAGAAGATTATCCCGCAGTAGGTTGCCATTGCATTCTGCGGTAGACTGGTTACTGACCTAAGGCTATAGAACCCAATCTGTCCTGCTATTTAACCCATAACTGGAAGGAATAGACGGATTAATACCTTTCCAAAGGGTATTTGCGCGTAAGTGAACACGATGGATTACAACTGGAATTCGAATTCGGCTCCCCGGTTTCTCGTTCCGAGTCGATATCCACTGTACCACAACGCACATGCTCTAAAACATAATTTATAATAAATATTCACAGCTTTGTACATCATATATCGAGCACTGTTTTAAATTAATGTTTTGGATAGGAAAAAAAAATCTTCTTTTCTCTCCTCGTTCTATACTCACTCGGATATATATATATATATATATATATATATATATATATATACACACATATATATATATATATATATATATATATATATATATATATATATATATATAATTATATGGTTATATCAATTTTACATTGCGACATGGAAATTTCTATGTTTCGAGATTAATTCTCAACATTGTTTGATGATGAGAATTAATCTCGAAACATAGAAATTTCCATGTCGCAATGTAAAATTGACATAACCATATAATTATATTATATTAAGCTCTATAATACTCATTATATTGAGCACTGTTTATAATAAAATGCATACCAGAGCCCTCAAAAAAAACCTTGAGTCAATATAAAAGTTATATGGAAAAAAATCAAGTTTAATCATTTAATTCGACTTTACGTCTGTCTGCCACATATATTGAAGTCGTAATATCACTAGATAAGTGTTAAATGCGCATAAAATCATGTTACTGTACAATAAATAAGATTAAAAGTGTACAGAATAATACTGAAATAGATACATTTAGAGTAAATGTTAATATAATCATCATAAATCCAAGAGAACGAAATCTGAAAACATCTACGACTCTGGGTTGTCGTCATATTTAGCGGTCTTTAAGTGCTCAATAATGGCATTTAATACAGTAGTTTTAATACCTAACATTTTGCTTCGTTGTCAGTGCTACTGATTCCAACGAAATTGAAAAGGAGTTTAGTTTAGGTATATGTCTGTTTATTGTCTACTGTCTGATTTCAGTTATTTGTGACTTTTTATATTTTGCCCCAATTTTGCCTCTGTGTCCTATAGTTCAACGAACTCTTTACAAGTTTGGTATTAAAAAAACGTATTGAACAACAGCCCAAATCAGCTGTTGATGCTGACGATCGCCAGCAATCTACGTCCGCGATGTAAATAAACAAATTGAGTGCAAATATTTGCAAATTTAACGTAAGTTGTTTTATTTTCTACTATCGCAAAATGATTTTAATAACTGTATTTGTTATTTAACCTTACAAAATCATTTTATTTTTTGATGTCTTAGAATAGACAGTATTCACAAATAAAGAGTCCGTGATGTACTGTAAACATCACTAAATTGTAAACATCTACTATTTAAAAATTACTTTTTTTCTTTACTATATTAACAACTAAAATTTATTTGTTTGTAAGCTTAAAACAGATTCTTACTTATTAATCAGATGTTATTAAAATGCATTTATAAAAAAATATATAGCTGGGAAGATTATTTGTGGCTTACCCTAGTGAGACCTAAATTCGGTGACAAGTAAATTTGACTTAAGTCGTTTTTCGACTTAAGTCTTCTATTCTGGAACACATTACCAACGTAAGGTGAGGTATACCTTTTAAATTCTGTTATCACTTCCGACATCAACTTTGTTCATAATAGTTACATCAATAATATTAATGGGTTTGTATGTAATGATAAAATCAATTTCATTTTATGTTTCTCTGTGTGAGTTTCGATGTTGTAAAGATATATTCATAAATTTCATTTTATATCTCTCTGGAAATACTTTCACCTCTCTTATTCCTTTTTCATATCCAAAATTTTTCTACTTTAGATTTTCCTTACCTTTTTTACATCCTTTTTTCACACTAAATACACCCAACAAAATAGTGTAATTAATTCTCTATACCTCTGTAATATATTAATAAATATACATTTTCATTCACCGGTAGTACAACTCAAAGAATGCATAACGCAGTCTCCAGGTGCTGAATAGAAACTAAATTTTAAATAATTTACATTTTTAAAAAAAATTACATTTAAAAACAATTGATAATTTTTTATTAAAGTTTAGATTATGTAATGGTAAGTCTCTACCTAATACATGGAGATTGCGTTGTGCATAAAACTCCTATCCGTGTTACCAATGAGAAAAAAAACATATTTATTAATATATACTTAAAAGCTCTGTTATATTATATCAATCACTATTTTCTTAATAGCAGCACTCAATGCGCGATATATGTGTGTGTGTGTGTGTGTGTGTGTGTGTGTGTGTGTGTGTGTGTGTGTGTGTTCGTGTGTGTGTGTGTTGTATAAAACATTCAGAGGAAAGACACCTGTGTGTCTTTCTGACATATATTGTGTGATCTTGAGCTGCCGATAACATTTTGTTTTTGTTACATGTTCCATCTATTTCTCAATGTGGATATGCTTTTTATGTTTATCCATTTAGAATTTTGCCATTGATTGCCACTGATTAATCCCTTTATAATCAAGAGATAATGATCTATTAAGAAGCTGTTTCTTTATCTCATATATAATTAACCAATAATTTTCATTTAGTTTGTTTTCTTCTGATTTTTCAGTCCAGTACAACGACCTAGGACAAAGTGTCCAAGTGATCAGTTTAAAAACTAATGGCTTAAACGGATATGAACGTTTTGTATGTGATGTGAAATCTTTATCGCTTGTGACACTCGTTTGGTTTTTCCAAGTAGACATATGGACACATTTAAGAACATTTTTAGCTTTCATTATTTTCACAAAAAATATTTCAGAAGAAAACATTACAGAAGAAAGATCAAAAACAAAATCTAATACTAACCATGATGTTTGGGATTTTGTTGATCCTTCATATCAATGAAACGTCAAAAATATAAGTAACAATTATGACAAAAGTACATAAAAACAAAGCTGAAATGAGAAAAGATTTTCCATTCAGTGACATTAAATCGATTACTGCAGTCGTTATTGCAAATTGATATCGATACACACATTAACAAAATACAACTTCTATTATAACTAATAGCAAATAGCAAGAAACATTGCTGGATTGAATTCAGCTGATGTATATCATACGGACAGTGACAATATTTTTTATTTATTCGATATTTAATATATTAGATATTAGTTAAGCTAAAGAAAAGTTTACAACTTAAAGGAAAGAACTTAATATATATAAACAGTATGAAATGATAAACAAGTAAATATTAATAATTTACAGTGTTGTCATAACGCCACCAGAATACATGCGCAACACGACAAAATCATTGTATTTGTCTTCTAAATATGCAAGGGTATTTTTATCTTCTTCAACGGATAAAGATTGACATCAACAATATTTTAATCGGCATAGAAGAGATCAAAATAATATGAAGTTAAAGATTGACAATATTATCAATTTATTTCGAATATTATTCGAATGCTTCTGTATTTTAATTAACATTCGAAACCTATTAAAATTTTAAATAAATTTAAGAAACTGTATTATAGTATTAACCGTTTCCTCATAAAGAAACATTCAACATTCATGGGCAGCCAATGCTACTTTTGGTTGAAATTTATAAAATCTTTCTTTTAAAACATTTTTTTCAGAAAAATAAGCTTCTAAATCCACTAACTGTTATTGCTCTTTTAGTATTGATAGGAGTGAATAAAGCCAATAATAAAGTCTAATAAAATCACTACCTGGTTATTGATATTTTTTTGTTTGTACTAAGTGCAGTCGTATCAAAATATCTTCGCGAATAAGCACTTGCGATCATTAAATTTGCTTTCCACTTTGCGGATGATTTTATATGCAATTTGATGTATAAATGGCCTATTTTATCGTGTATGTAGAAGGCAGGTGTATTTAGGAAAAAAACACAATTCTGCGCAATAATTTATTGTTTTGCTTATTACTATTATATTTTTCAACACAATGCCCAAGAGTTATTCAAGTTAGAAGGCTACTGAATGAACTTGTTGTAAACGAGGAATTAAGAAGTGTACATTATGAGGATATGGAAAATAGATAATTGTGACGTTAATGAGTTCAAGACTATTGATCGTGGAAGCGTTCTCTCTGAAGCCACTTCTACAAAGTAACAGTTTTGAGGATGAAGTTTCAGAGTGGAACTTCCTCCTTACTGATAAGTTACGGAAGCAATGTGTTGGGGAGCACGGCTTTTTGCACATAAGAATGGACTCGCCTAATGTGTACATATACTCCTGCCTATACAGAGTACGGCATGGGAGGAAGTGTCAAAGAGTTAGTAAGGAGTTAGTTGGTCAGTACATGGGTGCATATTAAGTTGGAGTGTTTTGGAGATAGACTCATTTCCCCGGACTTACTTCTTCACTACAAGACTGTATATATTGTTTCGGCTAATAGTATTTCTGGTATTCCTGAATTGACTAACCCGTGTTCTAGTTTGTATATTTTTGTTCAATATAACTTACATTTTCTATCTCCATATCTGCTTTTGTTATTTATTACATTGTGTGGTTTCTCATTAAGAATCCACAACACAATGGTACAGGATATAGCGGGATCTAGTTCAGAAGTTCTGAACTAGTGGATGTAAAGAATGTAGTAGCCGTCTCATCAGTGAGCAGGTTACGTTTAAGACTACAAGTTCTTCACTTAGGAATCTCCTACATAGGATTAAAGCTTTAGCTTATAACTTCGGTAACAAAGTAATTGTGATTTCAATCGTGAGGTCGAGAAGTGTATACCTGACTCAGTGAAAACCGGGCGAGCAATAACTGAACAGCACTCGTCGTCGTCATGCGGCCTTGCCCAAGATATAACCCATTACACCCCTCCAGTATTCCCTGTGCATTTGGAACCCTGGGGCAGTTTCTGTAGTTTCGTGTCAAACAGCTGAATACTTGATGCTTCACCAGGGCTACACAGGATGTTTTTATTGTGACACCAACACTAGATGGCCCCATCCTGTTATTTAACTCATAACTGGAGGGAAGTGACGGATTAATACCTTTCTCAAGGGTACTAGTGCTTAAGTGAACGCAGGGTACTCAACCAGAATTCGAACTCGGCTCACCGATTTCTCTTTCCAAGCTGATATCCACTGCACTACAACGCACATCCGTCACTGAATGCTTATAGCGCCTGGTATTCACAAGTGGCCACCCATCTAAGTATTGACCAGGCTCACGTTGCTTAACTTCGGTGATCGAATGAGAACCGGTGTATTCAACGTGATATGCCGTAAGCTGAACAGCTCTAAGTTTGCTATGAAAACAGTGATTAAATGGCAAGTCTCTACATTTCGTTTGCAAGAAAGGGGCTGTATGAGACGTGGCTTTTTGTTTGTCGAAAAGCAATTGCATGAGACGCAACATTTCGTATGTAGAAAAGGGGGTTATGAGACGTTACATTTTGTCTGAAGGACAGGAGCTCTGTGTGACGTTACATTTCGCCTGTAGAAAAGTAGCTACATACTGGAAAATAATTAATTACCTACAAGGTTATTTCACTTAGGGTTTTACATTTTAGCACTTTTTACAAGATTATAATATTCGCCGTGTTGATTCTGTCACTTATGGAGTTTTATCCAATAAAATCATTTGAACATTCACATTATCTACTGATCTAGTCACCGGTAGAATAATATTCTGTAGCACATTTTTCGACAGGATTCGACTTTTTAAAGCCTAATTGTGAAAAGTATGGATGAGAAGGACATGTATCTTTTGGCCTACCAATCAAAAATCCATAACATATTTTTACTTAAATTTTAATTATCTACCAGAAAAGCCTTTATAGTAAAGCGTTATTAGTGTGTCATAACTATATATAGATAGAACTATATAATGAGAGAAGGAACCAGGCGCTACAGAATCCAAAAACCCATACTGTACCAAAAAATAGAAACCAAATAACTCGAATACTTTCATCAACATCAACAGCTAAAATAGATATTACATGTAACTCAAAGAGAAAATCATGACATGATACATATTTTGATATTCTCCCCTACTTCAAATAAAATGTGAAGAAGGAAATCTCCATCAATACTGAAAAGAACGATAACAGCTACTGGACTTGAGAAACCTACTTTCCAGAAAAATCTTTTAAGAGTAATATTTCACAAATGTCATCCAAAAGTAGTACAGGCTGTTCGGTAAGTGAAAGGCATATGTTTCCTTATAAGGAAACGGTTAATATTACCATATATAAAACTATACTGGTAGAAATATGGGCCCCGTTAATGAAGAAAGAAAAATACAGCTGCAGTAGATATGATGTTTCTTAGTGAGTGCAGACAAGCGGATCAAACAGCAGTAGTAGCCGTCTCATCAGTTGACATGTTAGGTTTAAGACTCCAATTTTCCTACTTAGGAATCTCCTATAGTGGATTAAATCTTTGACTCATGACTTCGCTAAGAAAGTAATTGTGAGTTCAATCCCTAGGTTGAGCAGTGTATACTTGAACTCAGTAAAAAATGTGCGAGCAATAACTGAGCAACACTAAATATTTACTAAATTAGAAATCTCCTGGCTATGGACCAAATATCGAGATCAAAACTTCCATTTTGAAATTCTCTGAAGGTTACCCCAAGCAGCAAGCACCTAATTAAGTTAGATAATAACAATAAAGATTCAGACAACAGTCTACATATAAATCATGATAACTCCTCATCCCAGATATTCAAACAGAAAATATTTTTATTTTTTATTTTTAATAATAATCACATAGTGCATGCAGTAAAATCATAATAAAAATATTACTCATCCCTCCCTATTAGTTGTGATGTAGTAACTGAGTATGTCTATTGAAATACATTAGTCTGTCTCGGATGCTATAAATAAATGTCCCAATAAGTCAATATACACGCCTAGTAGAGATTATGTTATGTCCTTGTGTAACTTAAGCTAGCTGAAAGCAGTATGGCCGCTTAAACAGAACGAAAAGAAAAATACGTCAAATGTTGAGAAAGCAAAAGAAAGGGAAGAATGCAGAATGTTACATACCTAAATTTATCAAACTGTTCAAATCAAAACTGAAATATTTGTACTATTTCTGCATTCTAGATGCACCCTTAAGAATGAATACAAATATTTTAAATTCTTGACTTCTAATCTCAATTTCCAACAATTAATTCTTTAGCTTGCAGAAAACGTGAAGTGATAATTAAAATTATTAAACTAAACAGTATTTTGCATAATTATCATATAATGCTGTTTGCCATGTGTAATATAAGAAAATATCAATATTTTTTTCAATTCAGTGTTAATTTGGGCTGGGGCAGTTTAACGTTATTGCAACCAAGATTTGATTTTAACCTCACATATTCAATCACTTAAATTGGATGATTTAGCTATCAAAGTAGTTTCCATGATTTTAACCAAGTTTTGAAAAATAAATATATATATATACATATGTGTGCGTGCGCGCGCGCGCGCGTGTGTGTGTGTGTGTTAATAATTTTCTATGCTGGATGGTTAGTATCTTGATGTTGAAAGAGTAAATAAACTGTCCACAATTCGTGTTAGATTATCAACTTTCAACTTTCATTATCAAGAAGGAAATTCGATGACATTCAAAGTTCGTGTGGTTATTTGCATTTTTGGAATAATTTTAAATTTTACGAATTTTGTTTATTTTCTTTGTTTTGATGTTGTTCTTTTCAGTTATGAAACTGCGGTATTGCATGACCGTGACATCGTGTGGATTTGGAGAGTTAAGTAGGCTTTAGAATGCCTATTCTAGAATCATAGATAGATTTTTTATTTAATATGAATTGCTTTTAGAATTTGTAATTTTTGTTCACAGCTTGTTTTGTTGCGAATTATTGTGTTATTCATATTGTAATTTTATGTTGCTGCATTATGTGTTGATGCATAAAAATAAGAATTATGTTATATGAAACTACGCGAGAGTGTATTGGCTATATGAGTGCCTATTGCTTTATTTTGTTTGTGTTATTTCATTTACCCTGTTGGAGAATGTATCACAAAAATATTTAATTTTTTAAAAAATATTCCATAGACATTAACTATCACACGAACTTTGAAAGTCGTTTGATATTTTTTACGTTTTTGTTATTAGGCCTCTCCGTAATTTTTTTTATCTTTTTTTTTTTTTTACATGTGGATGAGGCTAATACATTTGTACATTTTATATGGAAAGGAATTTATAGTTTTTGTGTGTTTAACTGAGTTCTAATAAAACTATGGTCGGGTAGGTGTAACGTAAATCATCTAGATAGGCATGTAGTAGTATGACCAATGCACAAATAAAGTCCATTTCTACAACTCTAATGGCAATATCTGCACTCAAAATAATGGTCGAACAGTATATAAGGAATGGTATAATTCCTTCGTTCACAGGTAACTTCATTTAATATAATCTTGCTAAGTTAAACTAGTCTAGTTTGTACTAACGTATTTTTAAGTGAAGAGTCTACTTTTTAGGTTTTTATAATGTACAAAAAGGAAAACAAAAAAAATTTAGAATTCCATTCTTGAATCAATTCTTAGGTGATTGTAATATTCCTTTCCAAGTTAATGACATTTTCGCCACCCGCTAGTAGAAGGGATGATCTGTCCATAAAGTTGATTATCACTTGAATTCCATTTGTGACCACAATATCAAGCAGTAAATTCGCCACCCCTTAAATGTAATCTTTCCGATATTTTACAGAAGTAACTTGATTTTCTTCTATTCAATAAACTGTAATTCACTACTTGCCTTTTATTGTGATAAATGATATTTTGATTTATACTAAGTTAAATACTTAATAGCTAATACAATACTGTCATTGCCCTAATTAATCTCACCTAACACAGGTACTAAATAGAGAAGGCCCCAACTACCTTAGACCCCTAAATATAGTTTCCGTTCAATTACTCCTACTTCTCTGATAATATTAAATCAAATGAAGGTAGGAGATGCTGATCCATTCACGAGAACCTGTGTCACCTAATCCATCCTCATCTTTGATTAACCGTGTCTCGGTACATGAGCTCTCAGACCAATACGATCTGTTTGAACCAAGAGAGAGAACCGTTGCCTATCGACCTGTTCGTACTTCTCCCAGATCTTTTGAACATATATATATATATATATATATATCAACTCTCTATGTGTCATTTAATACCGAAATTAATTTTTTGGGGTGCATTAGTAACTTCTTTCTCAAAAAAGTATTGCTGGTAATTTTTTTTACTATGAAAATGTATTTCTAGTATTTTTACTATGAAAATGTATTTTTATACTTTCATTGTGTATTGATCCCAGTTTGGTGGGAGTAACTATTTGTCTATAGCTGAGACCATAACAGATGCTACCATATATAAAAAACAAATAAAATGTTTTACATCAAATTTATTACTTTTTTATTAGCCGCCTAGCTTATTTTTTTTAAATTTTAAACACTTCTCTTAAAAGCAAATGCAACAAACAAACTTAGGCTGCAATAATATTTCTTTTTATCGGTACATTTTTATTAATCATTTATTTAATTTACAATATTTATATGAATTTTATTCATTTTCTTGTCAGGTTTTATTATTTTAGAATGCTACTCAACTTCCCTCTGCATTTAGACAAAGAATATGGGTCATTTAGTAAAAGAGTTTATATTATTTTCAAGTAACTAACATCCCTGCTTACGGCCCCATCACATTGAAACATTGGTTCCCATACGAATGTTCAGCATTTTCAGTACCTATATTTGTGACTGCTTGTGAATACAAGGTGTTGGCAGTTCAGATGTGTGGGTGGTATTATGCATAATGGAATGTGCGGGTGATATTATGCATAATGGGGCGGAATTATTAATCGGAGAGCCCAGTTTCAATTCCTGTTGGATTCATTATATTTACTTACGAACTAATATGCACGGGAAAGGTATGAATCCACCTCTTCTAGCACTAAACCATTATTTTCTTAAAAAATTCTTACAATATAAAAATTCTGGTTTTAAATAAAGTGCAAGAGCTGATAAACTATAGAATCAATTAATCATTCCAGCTTACATCCGTCATTATTAAGATAGGGGTTAATTAATTACCCTCATACTTATCTATAAAAGTAAACAATTGCGATGAACTATTGCGAGATTTTGCATATCTTACTTATCGACAATCGTATATCTACTTTTGCAAGCCGAATTTAAATATAAAAGATATTCGACTTTCAATAACGTTAGCTACAGTGGCATATACAAAAAAGAATATGGCTATCTATAGTCGACGTCATCAATCTTTGGATTAGACTATTAAATATATTTTTCCTATTTTTTTTTTTACAAAAGAACAGCACTTTTATGCTGTCCGCACGAATAACAAACTGACTTTTTGTGGCAACATGTTTTCTAGACAGCTTATAAACTAAAATATATATTGAAAGAATTCTTCCAGAGCCAATAAAATTCTAAAAATAGAAAAAAATATATATGATAGATGTATCTTATTGAAAAACAGAAACTAGACGTAATATTCCACCATATTGAAGATTAAATCTTAACATTTTTTATTTGTCACGTGACACGAATAGCACAGAATGTTTATTTAATAAAATCAACCGAAAGACATTCATACTTGAGAGTAGGTTAAGGTTGCAAACTTTATTTACTGGGAAGTTTCTTAAAACTAATAAGATTACATTTGACTCTTTATTTTGAGATCTTTCGTATATAATACGTAACTGATATCAACAGCTTTTAATTAGATGCAATTAACAGGCACATACAGGTCCTTATGTATGAATATATAATTACGTGTATTTGCTTAATACTTATAGAATGCCTTTGTCCAGGTCTATGAAACGGCTGGCACATAGGTCTTGCAGATTTACTTTAAATGTTAATCGTATTATTAAAAGCTCAGTGCCGTCTTAACAGCTTCATAGGCCCCTGGGAAAACCAGCGTGCTGGGACCCCTATGACAATCTCTCACAGGAATAAAAAGTCAACGGTCGATAACATTAAATATATTTATTTTATTGGCACTCCAACAAAACTGGTGTTAAAATATTAAAAACATGCAGCAACTAATCAACATGATTAATATTCACACGTTTATCATAATACACAAGGTTTGAAAAACAATAATACTCAGTAAGCTAAACAGATTAAATGGTAGAGTATAAGATTACTACATATTTCTTGTTATAACAAACATTTGCGGCATATTTCAAAGAGTTGCATTATTGTTTGCTTGAAATCAATGGTTTTCATCTATAGGATGCCAATTTCTATGCATATGACTGAAAGCCACATTAAATGATGCTGTGATATTGTGCTATGACGCATACTTTTATAAGTTTCAGTCTTGAAAAAGAACGTTCTGCTGATGAGGTGATTACCATCATGCACATGAATACTCTGAGTGAAATTCCAACATTTAGGATACAGATTTCAAAATGTGTTTTCAGTACAGTGCGGGAAAAGTCTCACAATTTTCATCAAGAGCTATGTAATGCTTAAAACGTTCACATTCATTTTAAAAGGTCATCATAATTAAGGTTTTTGTGATACATATTATACAGATGTTTACATTTTTCTTTAAGATATCAGATTTAATTGCTTTCGATTCACTGTAGAAAGAAAACAGATTTCAAATCTGTGAATAAGCCTCTGTACATTTTGTCAGTTTAAACATTAGCTAGTTGCAATAACTGATTTTTAAATAAGTACAATTCTTCAACAGAAAACGGCATTTTAAACAAACGCAATTCAAAGTCAGTTTTATAAAAAACTGAAGATAAATATTAATTACTTTGTTATTGTTGACGTGAAATGAACATCGAATAAGAAAAATATTTGTTTTAGTTAAGACAGCGGAATTTCTGCTTTTGTTTTGAAAAAAATCAAAGCTTAAGAAGAAAAATGAGAGAAAGAAGGTAAAAGAAAAGAAGAATAACGAAATACTATCGACGCTAGAGTTTTATAATAATAAAAATAATTTATTTACAAAAGTAAAAATATAAATATATAACAAACAGTTAAAATTATATTGATTCAGTCTAGGGTAAATTTAAGAAGTAAATCAAACCAGTGAGAAAAAATATAAAAATATTACCTCCAACAAAAAGTCAACAGCAGTCTTGGTCAAACATATTAAAAGATAGAAATGAGAGTTTTACCGACGAGTCTGTGCTGGGACTGTACGAAGAATGATCATTTGGTTTCAGAATAAGTTCTTAGTTCTTTTCCGTGATAGCGAAATTGTCTGCATGTGAACTGAACAGGCGAGACCAATCATTCCTTTAATATATATATAGGTAGGCAGCCTCTTTGAAGGAAACCCTCGCCATTTCCGGTGTCTTCGAGGTCAAAAGGTATCATTCTCGTTGTCTGTTTTATTCGAAAACAAACTCAAAAGAAATGAGTCTTTCTATTATGGCATATATTTTCACCAATCGCAATGCGCGTGGCTTGACGTAGTAATTTCAATTTTCAGTATTACCTAAACAAGGGTTTTTGTAACACAAGTCACATGACCTACACAATGATACAGTTCAAAATTCCATTGTTGCAGTATAGCTTAAGTCATTTAATCTTCTTCATGGGATCCCTATGCTCGTGGAGCCTTGTTGCAAGTGTCCATCGAGTCCATGCGTTAAAGTGGCGCTGGCTAATCCAGGTTGCAAAAATAATAGATATCAATATTTGTAAATCTTGTTCTATCAAGGCTTACAGATACTGAGACCAATTACACAGAATATTAAATGACTTAAGCTATACTACAACAATTGAATTTTGAACTGTATCATTAAATTGCAGGCTAGAAAATAGATAGCAGGAGATTTCTATTTTTATAACAATTGGGAGTCAGTAAGGAAAATTTCTCGGCAATAATTCAGAGTTCAGTTTCATGAATGCTAACGAACATTACCAAATTTTCTCTTGGAAGCAGAGACAAAGAAAACAGTACTCACAGTTAACATTGAAGTACCTCTGTCCAAGCATCTGTCACAGAAAATGACGCCATCTTTTGATAATTTAATGATACTACATAACACAACTATACTTTATTTATATTATATGTAAATTGTTTCATGTACTCAAATTATTTACTTTTCTTTTCACTTTCTTATTTTCTTTCTACCGCTAGTAGAACAAGATCATAGAATTTGTTCTAATAATTCATGCATAGGTTTTTCACCAATCTGACTATCTTCAAGCTATCTAAAAATGGTAATGAAATAAAACTCTTTACACAAGTTGTAAGTTTAAATGTATAACGTCGGTTTGTTTAATGAAACAAATCCTTGTTGTTTGATTTGTTCAGTGCTAAACTTTTTTGTGAAAAATTCTCTCAGAGAATATAAATGTAAGTTATAATCTCAAACAAATGAATGGAGAAAGATCTTGTAGCTCAACAAGGAAGAAGCAAAACATTTATTGATACAAATAATAAAGCACCAAAACATAATCAAGAATATAAAGAAAGGATGAGAGTCTGAGAGTCTGAGAGTCTGAGAGTCTGCATTGAAAGAGTGGATCAACCGGGTTGAGTAATGTTCTTTCTACATACTTTTGTCCGTGTTTTGTGGGTGCGGGTTTGCTGTCCTACTTTTGAAGGTAAGTTTGAAAATACGTTTTCCCTCGTGGATGATCAGTAGTTAAAAAATGCGTGCCAACCCCTTTATCAAAAATCCTAACATTATGTATGAGCTAACTAAAAAGCATTGCTGGTTTTATTTTTAAGTGCCATACGTGTACACGCGTTTGGCGATCATGTCTCGAAAGAGACATGACTGACTGGACAGAAGATTATCCCGCAGTAGGTTGCCATTGCTTTCTGCAGTAGACTGGTTGTCAGCCAAAGCTATAGAACCCAATCTGTCTTGTTATTTAACCCATAACTGGAAGGAAGAGACGGATTAATACCTTTCCCAAGGTTATTTGCGCGTAAGTGAATGCAAGGAATTCAACTGGAATTCGAATTCGGCACCCCAATTTGTCGTTCCGAGTTGATATTCACTGCACCACAACGCACATCCTGCACCATAACGCACGCATATCTTTATCTATTTATTCATTTTACATGGGAATGTGTATGTGTAAATGATCAATTCAAACAAATCACAAATATTTGAATGATAGCATTTTTATTTATTTTTATTGAATTCAAATTTAACTAGCTTTATATTCATGCAAATGTGTCTGTGTCTGTGCTTGTTTATGCACTTTTGTATGTGCACTTGTCTGGCTACAATTTATGTGTGTAAATGCAGGAAAGATTATTTATGCGCGAATGATAACATTTGTTGATTAAGCAGATCGTGTACAACCAGAGTTTCGTGCAGAAAACTATTAAAATTAGATTTATATAGGCAGCTGACAATGTTGACATACATATTACCGACATACTTATGAACACATGCTCGTGACTGCATGCGTGATTATGCTTTTTTACATCAGTAAAACAGCTTTCTGGTGAACATATCTTTAGAAGATTCCATAACGTCGCCAAATGCTTTGAAAGTTAAGAGCCAATTTTGTTTTTAATGGATGTCTGTTCTCGATAATCAGCTGCTAATCTAACGAGTGATAGTTTATGTGTACATAGTGAATTTCTGAATAATATATGAGTGTGTATCTTCCTATTTACGTGTCAGACATTCGGTTACAAATTCGAATTTCTATAACACTACGTTAGATGTAATTGAAAACTTCACAAAGATATAGATCATTCGAATATGTGACCGCGAGAAAATTCGGGTGAAGGTGAGTAAAACAAAATGTGAAATAATTCTGTTTCATTACTGCCTATAAACGTTCTAAAATAAAGCAACACATTTAATGTTGCAGTGTAGCGTTACTGACTCACTGAAATTAGCAGTTACTTAACTGCCTCATGGGTAATAGCTGTAGCTATTTATACAGTTCGTGAATTCCTATGTAAATGAATCGCCTATTCTCCCTGTATCGAAGTGCTTTTATACTATTATTTTCCCTGGCAATTCTTCTGAGAGTTTTTTTTATATCTCCTTACCATCTTCCTCCATCTCCCTAAGCGATTGTGTAGATATGGGAGATCGTGATTTTTCCTTAGGAATGTTACTCTTACAACTGTTCATCTTAAGAGACTATATTGCTTTCGATTTCAACATCATCCTAGTCTTGCGTTGGCATGACATTTTCACCTTCATTACTCTCAGTCTCACTCTACATTTCTTCATCGCTATGATGTTGTAATCTAACTTGGTCTGAATGTGCTGATATCCCCTTTCAATTTTATTTTATTATCATAGTGTTCGGTCCACTTTGCATTATGAATCTTGCCTCTTGTAGATTAGATAAACTATTTTTTATACCACAGTTTATTGTTAGTGGCGTAAGACATGGTCACTGGAGCTCTAATTTGTCTCCTTATGAAGGCGGGCGGGCTTTTCAATCTTCCAGTATATGGAATTGTCATATAGCTTAGTAACAATCTAGGAAGAAATGTTTCTATTTTTCATTTCCCTTGTAGATATATTTTCAATCCGTTCTCATAGTTTTCACCATCTTTTTCACTAATACGTTTGATTGCGGATGGTTTGATATTGTTTTTATTCAATTTTGTTCAACCACTGAAATAGTTCCTCGTCACAGAAGGGGTGAAGTCGGATACTCGAGTTTTTGGAATTCCATTTCTTGAAAAACTGATCCTTAATGCTTGTTTCATGTTGGAGACCTGTATTACTTCTGGCAACCCTGAATACTACCGGTACTAATAATCGTTCCAATCTATTAACATGAGCATGATCCATGTGTACTCGGTCCCATGTTTGAGACTCTTTAGACCATATATGTGTTTTTTCCTGTCTGAATTTGCCTTCTTTCAACGCACATTTTACATCTTTTTACGTATTCTTCTTCATACTTAATATAGACTTGCCATCATGTCTTTGATCTCCGTAATCTCCTTTGCGTAGACGTTATTCCGTAATGAACATCGTCATATATATTTATTTATAATCCTGTTCCTTTGCGTTGCGGGCGAAATCATTTCGTCTCCATTACAAATTACGCACAGTTAATTTATGTTTAACCTCTTTAAAACGCCTTTCTTCACGTGCACAATTATTCCACATATTCAGAACAATCTGCTGTTCAATATGGGATGTCGTCGCATCGTATACTTATATAATTTGTCTATCGACACAATATCAATTTCTACCTAGTGTAAGGAAGTATCTTCAATTTTTTCTCTTTTTTCTCACTTTCAGAAGTGATGAAACAAAATCTCGATAATGCATCGACATACCGAATGGGGCTTACGGCCTATCACGTTGATTACACCGGTTCTTGCTCGATCACCGAAGTTAAGCAACGTTGAGCCTAGTCAGGACTTAGATGAGTGACCGCTTGGGTATATCAGGTGCTGCAAGCGTTTAGTAACGGATGTGCGTCGTGGTGCAGTGGATATCGGCTCGGAAAGAGAAATCGGTGAGCCGAGTTCGAATTCCAGTTGAATACGCTGCATTCACTTAAGCATCCTTGGAAAAGGTATTAATCCGTCCCTTCCCTCCAGTTATGGGTTAAATAACAAGGGTAGGATTTGGCGGCCCTGCCCTTAAAAACAAATCCCAATAAATCTTGGTACTCGAAAAAGAAAATGTATTACTAGACACAAAACTTATATAAACAATCAACAATAAATTGTTGAAAGAAAAAGGTATTACCAGCAATAAATAAATAAAAATTTAGTTGGCATTAAATGACTTACCGAGGTTGATATGCCACAAAAACAAAACAACCAACCAACCAACATACCGAATGGTATTACTTTTCAAGTACTCAATATCAAAGCTAAACGTCATTAGACGACGTTAGCTTAGGTAGTTTCAAATGCCAAGTCATTTTTGTTGTCCAAATAAATTCCACATTCTTTTTTTTTTCTGTCAGTTTGGAGTATTGTTCTACACATCTTCTGTAAAATTTTACAAGTTCTAAAAAAGTTTCTAATTATATTTTGTTTTTACATGCTTCAATTTGTAATACTTTGTCAATTAACGATTGATCTGGAGATATTTTTTTAGAGTTAAGTATACATTATTTCTCGTCAATCGTTAATTCTGCATTTTTTTTAGCTTATTCAAAACCATATTAGTTTCCCATTTTATTTCTTCGTCGTTAATAGTACCAGTACAAATTTAATCCTGGTAGCATACTGCCTTATCTCGCTACCAATAACTTGCGTTATAGCCCTTTAGAAAATCGCCTTTACTGTTTTAATTTCATATGGCATTCTTTTTCATCTTAACAAATCTGTTAGCGTGTTTATTGTTGTGACTTCTCTAAAGCTTTCTTCAACAGGTATTTTAAGCTATGGTGACTTTAGGCCAATTCTGGAGAATATTTTCATACCTGCAAGAGAGTTCAATGTCTATCCTACATTGTTGATGGAATATGAGTCTGCACATATTTTATGATTCACGCCTATTTTGTAATCACTACAAAGATGCATATCTTCATCCTTCTTTCTTCAAATTACTAACGGGGAGGCCCATTTACTCCCTCTTGGCGGAACTCCTTTAAATAGATTTTGCTTCAGTATTTTTTCTAGTTTTTTCCAAAGCTAATGATAGGTAATAG